>JACVVK020000780.1:112500-129317 GCA_018292915.2 Batillaria attramentaria
TAAGATCAGGCGACAGGGACAATGTCGCATATCATGTGTGTGTGTGTGTGTGTGTGTGTGTGTGTGTGTGTGTGTGTGTGTGTGTGTGTGTGTGTGTGACTACATTTCTTCGAGCATGTTTTGTGATTCCATATGGTAAATCTTCAAATACATTTGTTAAATTTTGAATACACTCATGTATAACTATACAGTGTATGCATACATGTGCCTCCATCTATACTTGTTGAAAATGCGAAAAAGAGAATTAAAAACAAAGATGGCGCCGTTTATCACTTAGAAAACGGCGTGTACCTATAGGTTACTACCATCTAGAGATATGTTTATGTGCTTATTTTAAAACAACGGCTTTAGCTGAGAGTACTCCTCGTTGAAACTTTTGAAGCGGCAGAGCACTGGAAAAACTGCACGTCTGTTTTGATTACCCCCCTTGACCTAGGCGCCATTTTGTTCTCTGTGATGCCCTGTTGTTGCTGCAAGTCAATTACTAATGTTCGATATCATCCGATACATCAGGCACAACATCCATGAAGTTTACTGTCGTCCTGTGTTTCAGCTAATTTCAGTGCAGTCAGTATTTGTTTTTGTCACAGAAATAAAAGACGTACAAATAAATTTAATTTTTCCCCAGCGCGTAGGCTACACAGACGTAACCTGTCTGCACTTAAGATAGATAGACGTCCACTACGTGCACATATTTAGCGAAAGTTCAGGGTCCCCATGTAGTCAGTGCATTCCACTCTCTCTCTCTCTCTCTCTCTCTCTCTCTCTCTCTCCATCACTACCACTGAGACTCGTAGAATGTTCTACAACTCCCACATTAAGTCTCATATCGATTATTTCTCGACAGTATGTGATGGTTCAGGTGACGTTCATTTGAAGAGGCTGAACTCTTTGCACAGAAGAGCTGCAAAGCTGATCTTACCAAACCCAGCACTGTCAACAGATCAAAAACTCAATGCGCTAGAAATACTCCCCTTAAAACAACATTTTCGGTTTAATAAGGGTGTCCTTGTATACGAAATGTGCAAGGAATTAAGTCCACCATACCTTAGATGTCTAGCTTCAGAACTAATGTCCCATCATTCCAGACTGGGGCTATACCTGAGGGTTCCTCGCCCTAGAATAGATCTCTACAAAACCAGTTTAACTTTTTCTGGGAGTGCACTTTGGAATACACTTCCCATCCATATTAGAAACGCCCAAACACTCTCTTCCTTTAAGAGCAGCCTCATCTAATGTATACGGGTTCGCAGCCACTTCCGTAAACAACACCATGCATCCGACCACTCATGTTGGTACATGAATAGTATGTGTGTATTGATACCTATATATACTGTTTCCTGTATGTGTTGCTTATATACTATGCCTTTTACCTCTCATTTGTTTTGCATTTGATACCTATATCCTTTTGTATGTCGTGTCTGCAGTGTGAGCGGACGTCAGTAGTAGATAGATAGTTAGAGAGAGAGAGAGAGGAGAGAGAGAGAGAGAGAGAGAGAGAGATGATGATGATGATGATGATGATGAAACTTTATTTTCCAACAGTTAAAGTTTTGACAGAGAATATCGTCAATTTACAAGAGAGTGTGTGTGTGTGTGTGTGTGTGTGTGTGTGTGTGTGTGTGTGTGTGTGTGTGTGTGTCTGTGTGTGTGTGTGTGTGTGTGTGTGTGTGTGTGTGTGTGTAGCATTAGCAACGGCAAGAATGAAAACTGGACCACTGGACCAATGACTTTTACCGTTGACAAATAAAGTTTCATTTCATTTCATTTCATTTCATTTCTCTCTCTCTCTCTCTCTCTCTCTCTCTCTCTCTCTCAGGGTTGCAGAATCAGATTAACTGTTTGGCAAGTGCCTGTAGGGGTCTTGGATTGACTGTAAATGTTGAAAAAACCAAGGTGATGGTGTTTCGGAAGGGAGGGTTCCTGGGAAAAAATGAGAAGTGGTTTTTAGAGGGACGTAGACTAGAAGTTGTGAACGAATATGTGTATTTAGGAATCCCATTCACGACCACGCTAAGCTATAAACAAGCCACAAATTACATTGCAGCAAAGGGCAAAAGAGCTGCTGTTGACTGTGTAAAAACTCTTAGTAAACTTGACTGCATGTCCATAGAAACATTCTTTAAAATCTTTGATGCACAAGTGCAACCCGTTTTACTCTACGCGTCGGAGCTTTGGGGACTACATCGATTAGATAATATAGAAAGTGTCCACATGTTTGCATGCAAAAGGTTTTTAAATGTTCATTTGAGAACACCTAACAAATTTATCTATGGTGAAATGGGCAGATATCCCATGTATATCAACAGCTACTTGAGGTGTATACGCTATTGGCTGAAACTGTTAAAAATGGAAACATACAGATTTCCGAAACAAGCTTATAACATGCTTTGTACTATGGACCAGAATGGCAAGCAGTGTTGGGTTTCGCTACTAAAGAAAACATTGTTTGAATTAGGTTTTGGCTTTGTATGGGAACAGCAGGGAGTAAGTAATGAGAACGCTTTCCTAGCTGCATTTAAACAGAGGTGTACCGACATATTTGTACAGGAATGGCATTCATCAGTTACTGACAGTGATGTGTACTCATTATATCGGACTTTCAAAGTTGAGTTTGGACTTGAAAAATATTTGGAATTTGTGCAGGTGAGGTGCTTCCGAGACTGTCTTGTGAAACTGCGTCTTGGTATACTACCCTTTCGAGGAAGTGCCTTTAAGAAAATAACGACGCCTTTTGCACCAAAATCGTGTTGTTATTGTGAGAACGCTGATGAGGATGAAATTCATGTTATTTTTGTTTGTCCATTGTATGAAAACATTCGCCAGAAGTATATTAGCCACTATGTCCGTGGCTACCATTCCCTGCAGTTCTTATTAGGTTGTAACAATGAAACCGCTGTAAAAATGCTAGGACTGTTTATATACCATACTGTAAAAACCAGAGAAGAGTACCTAGATCACTTAGCTGCTTTGAATGGAATTACCAGGTGTAGTGATGCGCTCACGAATAATTGCTGAAAAAGACAGGGATGAGCAGGGAAGCTCACTCATTGGAAAACTGGCAGAAGGTTTATGTATGTGAGCGTGCCACAAGAGCCTTTTCCGCGCACTGTACAAATTGCAGGGTTCAATGCCTCTTTGTACCACAAAGAACAGAAGGGACAGCAGCAGCAAAACATCGAATGCAGAAAATGTATGCAAAAAGGTCACCGTGCTGCCGCATGCTCAAACTTGATAAAGTGTCGCCAGTGTTTTTGTGACGGACACAAGGCGGGTGACAGAGAGTGCCCATTAGTTGCACAAAACGCACAAGACACAGTACAGAATGCACAAGACACAGTACAGAATGCACAAGACACAGTACAGAATGCACAAGACACAGTACAGAATGTCACAAACACTGACAATAATGAAGACAAATCAGACAAACACAACTCAGACGAAGGTATTGACAGAAGCCGTTCGCGGATCCGTGAAAAACTGAAAGCGTATAGACGCGAAAGCTCGGGCTCAGTCAAACGAGTCCGGTCACCGCAAGGTTTGACTTCGCCGTATCGCACGGGCAAGCAAGCACGAGTGCAGGAGGACGCGGAGATGTCGGACAGCCAGTCAGAATCGGGGGAGAATGACACGGGCCAGCACGACTCGCTTTGCTGACCATCGTGTGACTCGGGCGCCTCGGCACTACGGACAATGCACGGACATGGACTGCGAGACTGATTGTGTTTATAAATACGATGCACTGGATTAGTATTGTCATCCTTGTGTATGAGTGAGATAAAAATTATCACACTCAACGTTAGAGGAATGAAAAACAAAATGAAACGTAATACTTTATTTAAGTTTGTTAAAGAACAGAAGGTGGACATAGCCTGTTTACAGGAGACGCATGTGTTAGAAAGCGATGTGGTCAGTTGGGAAAAACAGTGGGGAGGGAGAATATTTTATCAGGTAGGAACACACCGAAGTAAAGGGGAAGTGATCTTAATCTCCAAACATTTTCAGGGAGAAGTGACTTTAGTTAAAAGAACCGAACGAATGTTAGTAGTATCGGTGCGAACCGAAAATTTCAAGCTGCTTCTAGTTAATGCATATGCACCAAATGAAGGAAATGAAAAACATGCTTTCTTTACTAATTTGGTAAATACCCTGGAGATTCATTCCGATGAGAACATAATTTTGATGGGAGACCTGAACACAGTATTGAACAACAACATTGACATAATTTGCGGCAGACCACATGCAGCTAATGAAGTAAAACTATTTAACGATATGATGGTATCGCTAAATCTGTGTGATGTTTGGAGGAGTCTTCACGAGGAACAAAAAGAGTATACATGGTCGAGGAGCAACCCATTTATAGCTCGTCGTCTGGATTACGGTTTAGTTAGTGAACATTTTATGCAGCACTGTGTCTCCAGCGAAATACTGTCAGTACCAAACACAGATCACAGAGCAGTAACAGTTGAAATTAACAACAAGCCCTTTCAGAGAGGACCTGGTTTTTGGCGTTTCAATAACAGCTTACTGAAAGATGAAGTATTTGTTGAGAAACTGAATAATCTGTTAGCACAATGCTCACATGATGGAGATGTGCAACTTAACTGGGAACTGTGTAAAATTCAGATTCGAGACTTTTGTATAGAGTATGGTAAGGAAAAAGCAAGAAACAAGAGAAATGAATATTCTACACTACAAAATGAACTAAATGATATGGAAAAACACGTAGCCTCAAGCCCCACTGAGCATTTGTATGAAAAAGTAACACAGGTAAAGAAGAAACTTGAAATTTTAGCAACGGAAAAGGCTAGGGGTGCCCAGATTCGAGCACGTACGAAATGGGTACAAGAGGGAGAAAAAAATACGAAATATTTTTTGAACCTAGAGAAAGCCCGATCTAAAAAGAAAGTTATTTTACAACTGAGAAACGAAAATAATGATCTTGTTACTGACCAGACGGAAGTACTACAGGAACAAGTGAATTTCTTCAAGAAACTGTACAGCCAAAAAACTGAAATAGAGGTAGATAGAATACAGAGCGAAGTGCTAAAATTTATTGATGATGCAACTATTCCTAAGCTAGGTAATAAAGAAGCCTCGACGTGTGATGGTGTAGTTACAGAAAC
Source organism: Batillaria attramentaria (assembly GCA_018292915.2). NCBI lineage: Eukaryota > Metazoa > Mollusca > Gastropoda > Batillariidae > Batillaria > Batillaria attramentaria. Next base: position 117,627 of record JACVVK020000780.1, read on the forward strand.
TGAAATGGGAAAAGCACTTAAAGAAATGAAGAATGGTTCATCACCGGGATCTGACGGACTAACAGTAGAATTTTATAAATTTTTCTGGGACAAATTGAAAGCTACTATAACAAAGTCATTTAATGCTGCTTATCAAACAGGAAAACTGTCATACACACAAAGACACGGTATCATAACCTTACTTTATAAAGGTGGTGAGAGAGACAAACTGAATAACTGGAGACCAATCACACTAACAAATACCGACTATAAAATTTTAGCAAAAACTCTAGCAAACAGATTGAAGGCGGTGATTGGAACACTTGTTAATGAAGACCAAGTGGGTTATATTAAAGGAAGAAACATAGCAACAGTTATAAGAAGTATAGATGATGCCATTCAATACTTAAATGTGACCAAGAAATCTGGCTATCTATTGGCGCTGGATTATTCCAAAGCCTTTGATTCTGTATCAAAACCTTTCCTTTTGGAAACTTTTAAACTGTTTGGTTTTGGAGATGACTTTCAGAACTGGGTGAAGCTTTTGATGGAAGAAACTAAAAGCAGTGTAAACCATGGAGGGTGGATTTCAGAACCTATCGACGTAGATTGCGGAATAAGGCAGGGCTGCCCATTTTCACCGCTAGCTTTCATTTTAGCTGTTGAAGTATTTGCCATCAAAGTCCGGAACAGTAAGGTTAAAGGTATCTGTCTCCCAGCTAGGAAAACAGAAATGATAAAAATCCAACAGTTTGCGGACGATTCAACCATGCTACTGCAAGAGAAAAGAGACATTACGGAGGCAGTTGAGATAATTACAACTTTTTCCAAATTTTCAGGTTTAAAATTGAATACAGCCCAAACAAAATGCATGAAAATAGGACTACATAGAGAGGAGGGCCAGTTGAACATACCCTTCCAAGTAGTGGAAAAGGTTAAAATACTAGGTGTCATTTTCATGAATAAATTAAGCGCACATGATATAGAAGAAAATTGGAAAGAAAGAATAAAAGATATAAAAATACAATACAGTCCTGGACCAAGCGGGACCTAAGCATAAGGGGAAAAGTAGCAGTGATTAAATGTTTCTTGGTGAGTAAATTAATTTATATTATGCAATCCATAGGAATACCAGAAAAAGCCTTAGAAGAAATAAACAGAATTTTGTACAAGTTCATATGGCAGAGACGATTCGTAAACAAAAAAGCATTTGAAAAAGTGAGACGAACAGTAATGGAAGCATCATATGCGGATGGTGGTGTTAAAATGATAAATGTAATACGCATGCAAAAGGTATTTTACTTGAAGTGGATTACACGACTCGTGGATACACAGGCGAAATGGGGACATATTCCGAAGTGGAACCTGTCGAGGGTACTGTCCGATCTTAATGTGCTCTGTATTAATAGTAAGTCAAAAGATGTTAAACAACTAGGACACATCAGGAATCCGTTTTGGGAAAGAGTTATCGGTACATATTTGGATAGTAAAAACGTGGTGGGTGAAAGCCAGATAGATGTCTCAAATGTTTTCCAGCAAATACTGTGGAACAACACACTGGTAAAATACAAAGACCGTCAACTTTATTTTCAGAAATGGAAGGAAGCTGGCATTGAAACTTTTGCCGACGTCATTAATTTTTGCGAGAAAAGGATTATGAATATTGATGAAATACAGAGTAAAGTCAACTTAAATAAAGCCAACGTCTTATTTGATTACAATGCACTTCAGCATGCAATTCCACAGAAGTGGAAAAATTATATTCCTAATGTGATTAATCAAACCGAGAAACGACCCGGTCTCCAATATATAAAGGAGGGGGTCCTTGATGTATGCGGTAAAATAAAAAAGAACAACAATGACCAAAAACCAGTACCATGCGCCGTGGGCTTTTGGCTCCGGAAATGTAATGTTGTTATCGATAGAGATACTTGGTCTATCGCACAACGCACAACACAAGAAATACGACTCCAAGAGTTACACTGGAAAATATTGCACAACATTTACCCAACAAATATTATGCTATGTAAAATGAAGGTAAAGGACAGTAACAGGTGTTCGTACTGCACAGAGACAGACTTTATAGAACATTTTTTCTATGAATGTTCAGCTTCTAAAAAACAGTGGGACTGTGTTGAAGATGACATACTGAGACTCACGGGTAAACAGTGTAAGTTAAGTTTGACAGATGTTTTGTTTGGGGTGAAAAAGATGGAGAATGTGTCCAAAGAGCATATCAAAATACTGAATCATTTAATACTGATTGGGAAAATGTGTATAAGCATATGGAAGAAAACTGAATCTAGAACACCGATTAGACACCTGTATGATTTTGAAAAATACATAAGATTTGGTGATGTGATATGATGAAAAATTATCTGCCACTTCCACACACACTTCACCTCACACACACACACACACACACGCACGCACGCACGCACTGCTAAACAAAGATATGACCTTTAAAAAAAAAAAAAAAAAAAAAAACTACAACAAACAATTAACTTCTGTGTGCCTGTTCGAATTTTTGTGTACATGTACCGCAATTATCTCCTTTTACCTGAAATATGTATATTTGTTTTTGTTTTTGTACAGATTACGTACAGCATTTACATAATAACAACTTAGTGTCCGTGAAACTAGATTTATGGCTTTTGTGTATTGTGTGCTTTTTTTTTTTTTTTTTTTTACTACTGAACATGATGATGTTAGCTAATGTGTTCTCGCTGTCATTCACACACACACACACACACACACACACACACACACCACACACACACACACACACACACAATTTCCGTCACATTTCGTTTTCCCTTTTTATCAAACGTATCTGGTTGGTTGTGTTCATGTACTCCTGATCAGTTCAGTGTTACAAACGTACCTGTATTGTTACTATGTAGATTGTACCTAAGATCTGTAGAAATATATCAATTGTTTGAAGATTACCTAAGCTTGAGTTCTAAGACTGGTAAAATCGCATGATCATATACAAACTACGTGTAGTATTTGTAAAGAACGGACACGCAAATACAGTTGGGGAAGGACTCTATGGAGATTATACCTAGAACCACATGACGATAAAATATTATCATGGAACTTTTTTGTTTTGTTTTTTTGACTACTGTTGTTCTATGTTTCATGGAATCTTACCCCTCCCCCAAAACAACAACAACAAAACAAACAAACAAACAAACAAAAAGCAACAAAACAAAACAAAACAACAACAACCACCAAAAAACCACACAAAACTCAATGGTAAATTCTTCTGTAAAATGTCCGAGACATACAATTATTTTCTTCAATGTTCTGGGTTGAATTTTAGTATGCGTGAAGAAAGGGTCTTTCCCCAACTGTATTTTTGCTCTCCATGACGCTGTATATTTTAAGACAAGTTATGCCGCAAGCATTTATACTTCACTGTAGATACCAGGAGCATGTAACCGTTAAAACAAATCATGGGAAAGTGTACAGTTTCTCTGTTCTTCATTGTATACTGTCCCTATGTATTTAGGACTGCGCTCTGACTGTTTGTATGATGTGTTTATAGAGATGTTTCTTGCTCCAGACAGGTTTCAATCTATGCATGAGAATTTTTCAAATAAATTGTACCGACACAGTGAAAAAAAAAAAAAAAAAAAAAGCTGCTTTGAATGAAGGAGATGATTGAACATGACAACTGTACAAATACTTACCCTGTGTTGAAGGGGCCGGTGGCCCACAACAATAAAAAGTTCGAGTTCGAGTTCGAGTTCTCTCTCTCTCTCTCACACACACACACACACACACGCACACACGCACGCACGCACGCACGCACGCACGCACACGAGGTATGAAAACGTGCGTATAGGGTCCATGAGCTACCTGCGACGTTTTCATATATGCACACAGAGAGAGAGAGAGAGAGAGAGAGAGAGAGATTCATCAGCCTAGACTATCAGATGACCCGATGGACTCACATTTACGAAACTTGAACAGTGGACTTGACTCAAGACATTTGTCATCAAAACCTGCTCTAAGATTACCTGCCGTCACAGAAGAAACGACCCTACATAATTATGTCGAAAGATGAGATTTTGAGTGTATGGCATTACAAGCCACGTAACGAATGATCAGTTTAAGAAGACAGTGTTACGAGGGCCACTCATTATGTTTTGCAACCTGGCTTTTCAAGAACACTTACAACCAGTCTGTCTACTCAAGGTTTTGGAAGAACCTCCCATCAGCCTGTACACAATTTGTCATCCCCTCAAACCAGCTGTCCATGACACCCGCCCACGTTGACTGGGGTAGGTCCAAAATGACACCCTCGAACAATGCTCGGGCATCTTCTGCGCTCCGAAACTGCAAAGAAACAGGCAATCAATTTTTTGGAAGCACCTGTTTCTTTTGAAGTTGACATGTGGGTTCTCACCTGGGAAGACCCACACCGCCGACTGTTGCTTCATTTCGGGGTCGTATTGGTATACCCAGGTTTCGTCTTCTGTTACGATGTCCCAGACCCGAGGGGACCTTCCTCCGTCAAATTTTCTTAGCATGTGGGTGCACCAGTTCACCCTACCCGATTCTGCTCTTCAGTCAGGTTGTAGGGCACCCAACGGGTACAACGTTTCCCTATGCCAAGGCAGTCGTGAAGGATGCAAATGAGATCCCCCGATGAAATCTGCATGATATCCTGTGTTACAGCGTACATAATTTTTGGGCCCTTCTTAATCAGGGATTCTACCCTAGAGACGTTTTCTGGGGTAACGGTCGTTGCCATTCGACCACAACGGTCATTGTCTTCAACTGTTGTCTGGCCAGACATGAACTGTCGGAACCACCTAAAACCAGTGGCTTTGGACGGAGATTGATCTCCAGTAAAGTGTTTTTAAACTTTGAAAGCAGCCCTTAAAAGATTTTTCCCGGCACTAGTCACAATACATCATGGCTCGAAAATCCCTTCCAGAAAGGTCAACACTGCTGGCTAAAGACCCGTCACCCTTACTGCACATTTTGTCGCATGGAATATAAACGGTTGTACGGAATCAAGTAATTTTTGTTTTCATAAGTATTATGAAACTGGTCTACGATGTGATGTAAACAGAAAAGTAGTGACGTCATTAGTTCGTCCAGGTTGCAAAACATATTGAGAGGCCCTCGTACAAGAAAAAAATCATAGCGTAGAATATCACTGACGCACACAGACAACGTTCCTCATATACCAGTTGAACACGCTAATTTCAGGGGAGGGAAACGTGTGACTGTCTGAAAACGCCTCTGCACGTGAGGCTGTACTACCCCCAACAGGAACTTGGGTATGAAGGCTACAGACCACTAATAGCTTCCGGGTCATGTAGTAGCGACTACGCTAAATACAGTACAAAATTTTTGCCCCTTCTAAAATTTGTGTGCAGAGTAAAAAATAAGAAATGGCAATCTGGGGCTTTCTGTTGGCTTTGTAAGTCAGATTCATGTCAGGTAATAGTAAAATTAGGGAAAAATGAGCCTCGCTTGTGGACTATTTGTATTCATACGCGGCTGACACAGGAGCCAGCAGACGACGGAGGAATGAGGGGGGGGGGTGTATGTGGTCGCTGCCAACATTGCCAAAAAAAGGAGAGAAAAAAAACCCGGAATATTGGAATTTGTTGAAATTTACTCTACACATGAGTCTTTGGCTGCCGGATTGTTGTGAATATTTTGGTGAAGTTTGAAGCATTTCTAGGGTTTCATATGCAACGTTATGTGTAAGAGGAATACATAGCGAAATTTCCTCGAAATTTGCATCTGTGGTCTGTTGCCGAAGCATGGAAAGAGTCTAGACTAGCCTGAGGCTTAGCTCTAGTCTTAGACTTTTTGCACTGGCACTGTCAGCAGCGTGTATTACCGCTCAGTCTCTGAAACAGTCGCAGACTTACTTAGCCTCCGTTTATGTGTAGCGTACTAATCTGTTAGTCTCAGCTTAACTCTTAAGAACCCAAGCCCGAAGCCCCCCCCCCCCCCACCCACTATATGAAAAGACTAGTTTAAAAGAAACGGCCACTGCAACCGACTTGGAGCCACTTAAAGCCACTATTATGCAAGGCATGGGTCTTCCCTGGTATAGGACCAAGACCGCTGCAGATTGCACAATAGTGGCTTGAAGTGGCTCCTTGTAATAGGAAGATTTCACTGAGTAAAAACGCGATTTTTTGCGTAGGCCTTTAAGAGTTAAGTCAAGCTTGTCTCGGACTTAAAGTCCTAGTCTCTTGCTTCGTTATATCTTGTTATCGTCGACTGTTTTGGGGGCAAGGGTTTTAAGCGCATTCCGCTGAACGTTTTCCTCAACGTTGTGGGGAGCCGGGATAGCCGAATGGTAGAGCGTTGGACTTCCAGTGCTCGGGTCGTGAGTTCGAATTCCGGCCGGCTGGGGCCTAATATTTGTGCTACCCACACGGGGTGGTAATGGACGTTGAACTCCAAAACACCCACCCACGCACCCACCCCCAACGTTGTTTCATGCCTAAGGAGCGTATTGTGGCTTTGAGTTCTGGGCCCGCATGTAAAAGTCGGGGTTAGGGAGTTTAGCCCCGGTTAGAGTCTAACCTCGAACTAAACTAGGTCTAGGGTAATTTTTTTTTTTTTAAATCAGGAAGCGGGTCCATTCCAGCAATGTGCCTATGCAGTAATAGAAGGATTTTTTTGTCCTTCTTTCTTCGCTTTTTTTTAATTTAATTTTGTTTTGTCCTAGTCTAGGTTAGGCCCGTAGCCGTCGGTTAAATTAACCTCGAGTTTTACATACGGGCCCTGGTCGTTTCTGTATTTCATGCGCACGCAACCCCGTGCTTCTTCAGCTTGCCAGGCTGCGTTCACTGGCAAGCAAAATGAAAATGCATCAAAATAATGCAACTGGCTGGGGGGGGGGGGGGGGTGTTATGCAAATGAAACTTGTCGGACGCCCGTGTCTCAATTCTCGCATTAGGATTCAGGGCACACTTTGCACAGACTAGACCGCTGCGCAGGCTGAAGCGAGTTTTCTTAGGCGTTGCATGGTCAGCGGCTTCAACATCAGTACACGCTCCATCCAATACTAGCGTCCACTATACTCATTCATCAACGCAAATGCCGGACTTATTCATTTACCCTGTGTGGGGCCCCCCAGCCTTGATTTGAGCGTGACAATGGTGGTGCGGATCAAATAATCGTTAGGGCGGGATTTCGGTACCCCTTGAGGCCTTGTCAGGGTGAAATGACGCCCCGGGGCCACACTCGACGAAACGTGACAACCATAACAGTTTGCAAGAGATACGTATAGCGCGTGCCAAATAACATGGCGGGGGTACTTCCGGTGCTACCTTTGCTCAAATGTGATTCCTACTCCCTTTTAAGAAAAAAAAAAAAAGTACGTCCGCACTTACGCGTTACTTTTCTTTGAACGGGGGAGGGCGCGGGGGGGGGGGGGTGGTGAGAGTGGGTGGTGGGGGGGGGGGGGAATAGAGGGTTACATCTGTCGTGAGAAAAGGTCCCTCGTGTGTAGAGGAATTTTTTTTCTCTTAGAGCGAGTAAGAAATTTCTTTACGAGATTTTCACCCCCGGATACAAGTCCGTCGTGTAGTAAGTCGTGTAGCACCGGACAGACTCCCCGCCATCTTGACCAACGCCCGTACGTAATTTGAACCACGTCTGACACAAGCAACAACTTTGCCGCGCCTTTTCCGAGAGGCTCTGTGAGCGTGTTCGCATTCTGCAGCAGGAGAAATGGTTCGTCGTCTGGCTTGCAATTTCCAACACCAGACATGATGCCGATCGTGACTAAACGAGACAGAATACGAGACCTTCCGAGAACACGAGAACCAGTGTCGTAAGTGAAACAGATTCCGAGGGTCTCTAGGTTTCGTTTTTGTGGGCCCTCTTTTATATCTCTGTTAAATCCCCCCCCCCGCTTACTTTAACCTGGTTTCGGGGAGCCGGGGTGGCCGAATGGTAGAACATTGGACTTCTAATGCTCGGGTCGTGAGTTCGTATCCCGGTTGGGGTCAAATATTTGTGCTGGCTTTTTCATCGTAGCCCCGTCTTTGATATCACCCGTGTGTGGTTGAAAAGGACGTTAAACCCCCAAACACCCACCCACCCACCCTTTAACCTGGTCTTTAGTACTGTCTCACAATCCTATTTTGTCAGTGTACTGTCCTGTATTGTGTTTACTTGTTTTAGTAGTGTGTGTGTACTCACGGTGCAGACGATCACGTACCTGCCTTGTGATGGAATAAGAGACGATTACAAAAGCATACACACCCGTGCTCTAGGACTGAATGTAATAATAGATCTGTCCATTCAGACAGAGACATGTTATGTATGTCTCTGATTCAGAAACACGCCTACTTTCACTCTGAAGACAGCCTACCGTCACTTGCGCCATGGAGGATCCCTCTGGGTTCAAAGCTGGTCAAGGATGACACAGTGCGCGACCTTGTGTTTGAGAGCACCGAGACAATTTAGGCCCGTCACGGTAGCGCAGTGAGCACCATTTCCCCACTGTGCACAGAGGTACTTTCCACTGAAAGACTCTGCGCCCCAGAGAGTGCACCTTTGCCTGTCAGAGTGCAACCCCCTTGCCGTTTACTCACATCCTGTTGGATCAGTGTACCATGTAAACAGTGCCATCAAAGCGCAACAATAATTGTCCGCTGGCAAAGATTCTGCCCAAAGGAAAAGTGGTCGGATATTCAAGACTTCGTTTCAAATGGAATCATATGACACACAAGTCTTCGCTTTTCTAAAATGGCGCCGGCTGTAAGCAGTCACATTTTCACGCCCCGCCGAAAAGGGACTGCACTCTGGAGTCTAAAGAATTCATTCACCCATGTAGAACCTCGCATACGCCAAAAAGTTTGTGACGTCAACCAGCTAGGCGAGCTCACACGACCTCATGTGTTTGGGTTTTTGCAAGTGCATAGAGGCACAATAAGTGTTTTCAGTACTTTCTTTGCATTGTCAGAGAGCTTGCGTTCCGGCGTGTGCGCGCGGGCTGCATACATGACACAACGACTACGACTGTGACTACAGCAGGTCATTGAATGGAAACAACATATTGGGCTGGTGGCCATCTTGGTGTTTTTTTTTTTTACCGTGTTTTTTCTTTGTTTTTTTAAGTTGTTTCTCTATAGAGAAACAACTTTATGAGACGGGGCAGAGTTTGCTACGCGCAGCAGCAAGTTTCAGTGATACAAAACAAGACTGTGACGTTTTCTCCACACAATACTTACTTTCACGCACACAGTGACGTAACGAAATCTGCGTCATAGACACCTTACGTGCACACTTTGCTGCTGCGTTCTTTTTGGCGGGAATGACGTGTGTGTGTGTGTGTGTGTGTGTGTGTGTGTGTGTGTGTGTGTGTGTGTGTGTGTGTGTGGACGGATGTAATGATGGCTATCTCCTAAACCACCTCGTTGGAGGCCTTTTTACTTTGAGATAAAATGGGAATTCACCTTCTCCAGACCTATTTTTCACGATTTTTAGCCTACTGCATTTTCAAAACAGTTATCGCCGATTTTTAAAAATCGGTCATGTTACGAATTTTTTCGAAAAAAATGTTCAAATGGCTTCATTTTCTGAAATTGGGAAGATCATCCAATTATACTGCCTGTTTTCGTAGCACAGCTATGTAGCTCTGACAGGTTTTGTGTAAGAAAAATATTTCCGAGGTAGGGGTGGTTTGCATATAAGGCCAAATATCTGTGAAAACTCCTTCAAATTACTCATCATTCCGGTATTTTTGTCACTTGTGCCAACTGCACATATGACATGAACTGCTGCACTATTATAGCTTTAGTATTAAGAATAGCAGAGCTTTTAGATAAACACATTTTTCACGTTTCTGCGAGAAGCGCCGGTCAAAAAAGTTCCAATTTTGCAATTTCGTAAGTACAAACCAAGGCACTTAAGTCCACGTTTCATCAGCTCTCTAGATCTTCCAGATTTTATGTCAAAATTAATTCAGTCACGGAAGTCACAAAAGCAACAAGGAAATCACAAGATATGTAGAAGTATCATCTGTCAGACGAGCAGCGTGAGGCTGACGTCAAATGTTTGGTTCACAGACAAAATCTGCAAGTATCGCCACTGCTTCCGACATTTCATCAGCCCTCTAGATCTTCCAGATTTCATGTGAAAATAATTCAGTCGGAGAAGTGACAAAGCCAACAGGGAAATCACAAGACATGAACAAGCATCCTCAGACGATCTCAGTGCTAGAGGGTGACGTCGAAAGTTTACTTCACGGAATTGACGTCATCTCTCTCTCTCTCTCTGTATGACGACCTGCCTGAGGCTGACGTCAAATGTTTAGATCACGGAACTGACGTCTCTCTCTCTCTCTCTCTCTCTCTGGGGAGCCAGGGTGGCCGAATGGTAGAGCGTTGGACTTTCAATGCTTGGGCCGAGAGTTCGAATCCTGGCCGCTGGGGCCAAATATTTGTGCTGGCCTTTTACTCGTTGCCCCGTCTTTGATATCACCCTTATGTGGGGGAAAAAGACGTTAAACTCCTAAACACCCACCCACCCACCCTCTCTCTCTCTGCCTCTCTCTCTCCCTCCCTTCTTCCCCCACCCGGCCCCACCCCCAGTCACGTGGCTAATGTCGAGGTCGTAGAGGATCTAGTGTCATTGGTAGAACTTGGAGAGGGGAGAACCGGCAACAATAACAACAAAGACAAAATAAAATGAAGTTTGGAGAAACAACTTTGTAGGACGGGGCCGTTCCTCCTTGTTTTGTGTTTTCTCACAGGTCGTTCTGAGTTGTTTCGTGGTTGCTATCATCACATCTGTTACGAGTGTGGCTGTGTCTTTGTGTTTTGTAATGTGTTCACAGATAGTAGCTGTTGTTTTTTTGTTGTTGTTGTTGTTTTGTTTTTTTGTTTTTTAGAATGTCGAATGAGACAAAGATATTTCCTTTTGTAGTTCATATTCTTTTATTGTGTTTTAGCAATGTAGATATGTTTTCTGTGATCCAGAAGTTTCTAGTGTTTTCACGAAAATTCTTGAAGTGGTGACCTTGTTTTGACTGTAGCTAATTTTGCCACGGGAGGCGGTACGCATTTAGAGTCAAGGTCTGAGTCTCCCGGAAATCTCGTGCAAATCGCTTTGTTATGACTTGTTTACGATTGGAGTTATATAACGTGCTTAGACTCCGGCGGGCGGGTACTCGATAATTCTGGATTCTTCTCAGTTTTAAAATAGTAATGAGGTGAGAAGCTCATATGTACAAAGCTTGAGCGTGCAGTGTGATACCAGAGACGTGCTGCAATAAACTCCACTCAGCTATCACTTTTCTACGCGCTCACGAGTCGTTTAGTGAGTGACTGAGACTTCTTCCTCAGTCAGTATAAGAACTCGCTACGTGAAGAGTGTGTGCCTGACTGTCACCGTATCCCTCGGTAAGATGACGGGCTCTTCGAACATTCACCACGTGACAGCATCACTAACACACCTGGACAGCGACAGCGTCAGTAATGCTGGCACTGAGCCAACAGAATCGTGCTTGATCTGATGACGCGGCAACCACACTTAGCGCTCGAATCGTGCAACAACAGTCGTGAAATCTGAATATCTCCCTCCCTCCCTGAACGCTCTCCCTGAGACAGTGAAGGAGGCAGTCAGCATTACCGCATTCCGGAAGCGCCTGAAGACTCATCTCTTCAGTGCCTCACGCGAGTAATCATCTGCAGGTTTTTTTTTTTTTTTTTATTA
>JACVVK020000781.1:0-50000 GCA_018292915.2 Batillaria attramentaria
AGGTGACGGACAGTTCATTTATGTTGTTGTTGATGCTTAATGGCAGCCGTTAATTGTATTTAAAATAGGCGAAACAGAAATGGGGAAAAATATGAAAAAAACTTCGATTTTCCAGATCTACAGTTATCTTTTTATGACTTGCGGCCATCACGATTCTAAGAACTCACGTGTTTACGGCGTGGATGTCTAATCAAATACAGCTCCTACACCCAGATTCCAATTCCAAACGCGTTTCTTGCAAATTATAACCTTCCATCAGCACTGTACGGTTTCTTCCTGGTAGACCTTTTTTTTCACATTTTTCAGCGCTGAAATCGCAGAAAATTAATGTCGTGGACCACATTATCGGGCTTCGATTTTGCGCGCAGATATGTTTGCAATTTTTGTTGAAATGTTTTCGTATATTTCGCCGCTGATATCGCAGAAAAACCGCGGACACATTTATAGGGAATCGATTTTGCAAGCAATGTTGTTTCGAACAGAAAACAAGAACCTAGTCCGGGCGACCCTTTCCTCTTGCCCGAGGGAATTTTCAGTCAAAGAGGATTAGGCTGATGTTACAAGTGAGTGTTATTAGTCCGAACATACAGCGAACATGGTGTTTTTCCGTGTTTCTCGTTTCGACTTGCGGCCACAACATGCCGGCCTTTGTCCTGTTTTTACCGGAGCGTGTTTTCAACTATTTTCCGTGTTTATTCGAACAAAAACGTCACCCATGTGTCACGAGCTGATGTAACTCGAGAGTGTTTTTAGTCCGAACAAACAGCGAACATGGTGTTTTTCCGTGTTTCTCGTGTGACATGCGGCTACAGCACGACTTTGCCCAGCATTGTAAATGTAAGCATTGAAGAATTGAAGCATTGTAAATGTCTGCTGGGCCAGTGTAACCTAGCACAGATTTACTGTGATTCGCAAAATAAAAAAAAAGGCGTAAGCGCCTATCAAATCCGTGATGTTTGCGTCCTTTTCACAGATAAAGTTAGAGGTGTCTTTCTAGGGAATCGATCTTTTCTGATTGCGTCTTTTCCTCCGCGTGATGGGAAATAATTTGAACCGTCTGACCAACCGCCCGGTCGTGGTCTTTGGTCACGTGGTCAGACAGAGTTGTCGGTCTTCCCGCGACCGACAAACTAATAACCAGTCATCTGGAGACGACCAATCACCAGGGCTGGTATTTATCGCGTAGTCTGGTCAGAGAGCTTTCGATTCGTCAAAACGTGCGACGGCGGTAGGTGAAAGGGGTGAAAATGTGATCAAGTGCAACCCTGTTCCGGACCGTCGATAACTCTAGGCGTCTGCGACGACGCCCAAATCGGGCTAACCGAGAGCGAGCCGAGCTAAGTGATACCTAAGAAGGAAAAAACAAAATACTCGGTGACAAGGAAAGTGGTCGCAGCGAACAACTTTGAGGTCCCCGTGTTATTTCACAGTGTGCACAGAAGCGGTGAAAACTGTCGCATTCACCAGCACAGTACATTCTCAGCCTGTTTCGAGATTATTGCCTGCAATGAGTTGTCCCCCGTGCATACACAGACCCGCATCATGCATGCATTTGTCGTGGCAGCTTTGTGCTGTGCCACGAAAAATGCGTGCTTGTTTCGGCAGCGTCGTCGCAGTTATCGACGGGCCCGGAACAGGGTTGGATCAAGTGCTGAGAAACGGAAGTGTGAATAAATCTGTACATGTGGCTACGGGAGGGACCACACTTCTGTTATGCTCGTAGCTTAGCTGGTGATTTCCTAAGACACACCACTCGCTGTTTCCATGTTTGCCGTAGCTGCCAAAGCCTCCGGTAAAAATGGGAAATTTGGACTGGTAAACCACACGAAACCATCAACTGAGCTGTTTATACCGCAAGCATTTCAGTTTTTTTTGTTGTTGTTTTTTTGTTTTTTTTTTTTTTTTGCTCAGCAAAATCATTATGTTTGACCAGGGCTTGGAAGGCATCTTAATTACATTTTGTTTTTTTCGTTTTCCATTTATTTATTTGAAGGTTATAATTATGTTGTTTGTTCTTAGACTTGGGGCTGACAGGAGTAAAACCCGCAAGACATGATTCTTTACTTTTGTCTGTTCTTGTTCGTAAGGACAGCGCAGTCATTTCTTTTCAATCAGGCTGTTTATTTTTTTGTCAACATTTTATGCGTTTACATAATTGATGTCTTGCCCATCCAGAAATAATCCTTAAAACCGGTCGCTTTAAAACGGCTTTAAAACTGACCGAACCACCAACAAGGACCTTTACATACAATAATAATAATAATAATGAGGATTTGTCTGGCGCACAACCTCCTGCTGGAGCTCTGGGCGCCTCACAATAGTAGGGTGGCAATACAAACGCATGAAATAAGTCATAGTACATACACATGAAATACACGTCACATACACGTTACACACGCTGTAGCTATGGTACATCCTAACACGACATCCTAAAATGACAATGATGGTAACAGTGATGACAGAGAAGTTATTAGGGTGACTCTGAAAACTGACACACGGATAAATGCCTGGTTGTGCAGAACATGCTGCTGGACAGCCTCCAGGCGTTCCACGAGGTGTCACACAACCACTTCCTGGAGAAGACCGACTTCATCCTCTTCCTCAACAAGAAGGACCTCTTTCTGGAGCGCATCAAGACAGTCAGCCTGACCAAGTGCTTCCCAGAATACAAAGGTAAGACAGCAGTTAAGTGCTGCGTTATGTGCAGGACCACAGGCACGTGTTTTAAACTGATATTGACCATCCCCTGCCCGCTGTTTGATAAGACTGGTTAAAAAGAGCAAGTATGACCCACTGCAAGACACATTGCAGGGGATCAAACTCACGACCCAAGGATTGAAAGTCCAACGTTCTACCGCTCGACTGTTCCGGCTCCCCGACCACGTGGAGGTGAAGGAAAACAAACAAACAAACAAACAAACAAACAAACAAATACAGCGATTGAAAACGGTTCTCATCAAGAGCGAATGCCAGATCTTGTAACCATCTCTTTCACTCACGTGAAAGTGTTTTCATGACCGACAAAAGTGCGATAGTTTTGGGGTCAAATGGTGGCTCACCGTAGCTGGACTCCTCGTCCGTACGTCAGTCGAAAGCGAAGGCTTGCTAAGTGGAGCTGTTTAGAGTACCGGTTTTTTGTTGTTGTTGTTGTTGTTGTTTTGTGTGTGTGTGTGTGTGTGTGTGTGTGTGTGTGTGTGTGTGTGTGTGTGTGTGTGTGTGTGTGTGTGTGGTGTGTGTGTGTGTGTGTGTGTTTGGTTTCTGTCCTTTGAATTTTTATAACAGGGCGTGGGTGGGTGTTTGGTAGTTAATGCCATTTTCCGATACGTGTGGGTGATATCAAAGACGAGGCAACGGGGTAAAAAAAAAAATAAAAAAAAAGAAAGAAAGAAAGGAAAAAAATTGAAAAGAAAAGAAAAAAAAGGCCAGCACAAAATTGATATGTGCTCCCAGCCGGGAGTTTTTCGTAAGAGAAAAAAACCCTTCTCCACAGCATATTCATTGCTTTATTTTACCTACCAGTTATGGCGATACTGGGGAGATTACTGAGAGATGGGGTGGAGAGCGTATGAACTTATCCGGGTGCAGAGATACCGTCTTGAACTGATGAACTACCGGCTCACCATGCACGTCTCTTCTAAAATCTCTGTTGGGAGAATATCTTCCACTGACGCTCAAGCAGGGACCACCTACGCATGCAAGCACATGATCCCAGCTTGTGCCTGGAGATATTCTTCCAACAGAGATAATAATCAATGGGTATGATGAAGCGTTTTCAAATACTCATTTCCTTGGCTCAAACCGTTGCGAACTGAATCCAACATAGGCGAATCACACGCATTCTTTAGCGGACACATTGTGGGGGGGGGGGAGGGAGGGGGGCGGATAGCCGAATGGTAGAGCGTTGGACTCGCAATGCTCGGGTCGTGAGTTCGAATCCCGGCTGGGGCCAAGTATTTGTGTCGGCCTTTTTTCTCGTTGCCCCGTCTTTGATATCACCCGTGTAAAATGACGTTAAACTCCCAAACACCCACCCACCCGCACTCTCACACATGGGACGTCAACACACAATACAATCACGTGAATCATTTGCATCTCTCTTTCTTTGTCGTCTGCAGGTGCCTGGTGCGCGGAGAGCTCCCTGCGCTACATCAAGGAGCAGTTTCTGCAGCACAAGCCGGGCCACAAACAGCTCTACATCCACCTCACGTGCGCTGTCGACATCACAGGCATGCGCGACATCCTCGCGAACGTCATGGACATCATTATGGAAATCAACCTCCGCCGCACTCAGCTACATTAACTCGACTAATTGAAGTGACGCCTGAGACGTTTCTTTGGCGGAGGAGGCTGCGAGTTTTGCCGCCTGAGAATGACGTCCCTTCCACGCCGGCTGGCAACTCAGTCCTGTTGAGAAATTCTGTTCACACATCGCGAGCTGATTGGCCGACTGCCTCGTGTAATGACCGCTAGGATATAAATTATATGGCTTGATACATACACCAGTCAGTGGGTTTTATGGATTCTGAGATCAGACAAGGTCACTTCTAGATGTGACGATCCTGATGATTTGTTCGGAGCAGACACTATCGATTAGCCCGCACAGCCCGTAAGACATACCGCCGGCTGCGAGGAGGTTCTGCTGGGGACAGTGTCTAAGTTTCATACGCTACACTGAGCGCATGACTTTCCCGTCAAATCCCCGCCAAGTCCTCATGTAATTATTTTTCAGACGTACCTGACTTTTTGTTGAAAAGCGTCATCACGTTGAGAAGCACCAAGGGTTGGTTGTTTTTGTTTGTTTGTTGTTTTCTATTTGACGGTAGATGTGTATTTAGATGGTCTAGTGGTGATATTTATGGCATCTGGCTGTCATAACCAGTGTTCGGCACAGGGAGACCATTTTATGACGGAAGTATCGTCTGCTGTGCAGAGTGGTTTGAGAATGTTGGCCCTAGCTCCATCTACTCCGGCGCGTCAGTTTCCCGCGCTAACGCTGAATGTATTATTCCCTGCCACATGTATACTGACGATCTGTTTCATTAGTGGAGTGTTTCCAGCTCGGGAGTAAATCTGGCGTGCGTGGTTTGACCAGTGCATCATAGTGGACGTGTGTGCACATCAAGGTTTAAGGAACAGCAAGCAGGATACCACAAGTGTGAGGGAGATTTTATGGGTTGAGCTGCAGACTGAACTACAATTCGGCAGTTTCGTGTATTCGATGTAAGAAATATATTTGTTAAAAACGCACCCCTTCTCCCTCTTTCCTCTCCCTCCCCCCTCCCTCCACCCCCCCTCCCCCCCACCCCACCCCCCGGCATCACTCTGTCGGAGAGAAGAACTGAATTGTCATTAACCGCCCCCCCTCACCCCCCCAAAAAAAAAGCCCAGTTCATCGTACCCTTCTGGTGATCGCAAGTGTGCTGAGCTTGCGATGCCACCCCTCCTTACCCCCCCCCCCCCCCCCCGCTGGGGTCAAATATTTGTACTGGCCTATTCCTTATTGTCCCGTCTTTTATATCACCCTTACGTGGTGGAAAAGGGCGTTAAACCCCCAACCAACCGACCAACAACCCCCCCCCCCCCCCCCCCCCCCCCCCGAGTAGGGATTACCGATTTGATATATAGAGCATTGCACTTTCAGTCAGTGCTTGAAATTTCCCAATTCGACCTACACTTCTAGCGATCACATATTAATTATGAGCTGAGCTGGTGGATGGCATATTCAGTCAGCCTCAGCATTAGACGTGTGTCGGTGACAATGTGTAAGGTGTGACACGTCATGTTTTTCAGGCATGCCCTCCTTTCAGTGTCTCTTTGTTGAGGACCCTGACGTTTTCTCTGTTCATTTTTTTTTGTTCTTTCTCAATTTTAAATTTATGGGAGCTATATCACATGATTATTTCCATGACAACTTTCTATCCCTGTCTGCCGAAAGCTGTTCCCTTTCCCCTTCCCATACTAATTATTCAGCCCCCCCCCCCCCCCCCCCCCCCCCCCCCCCCCCCCCCCCCACACACACACACCCGTGCTCACCCCACACGCATAGTTAAAAAACAACAACAACAACAACAACAAGAACGTTGCAATGTCCAAATGCGCAGAGTTAGAGCTTCGAAAGTGGCAACCCGCCTCCCCCCCCCCCTCTCTCTCTCTCTCTCTCACTCTCACTCTGTGTGTGTGCGTCTGTGTGTGTGTGTGTGTGTGTGTGTGTGTGTGTGTGTGTGTGTGTGTGTGTGTGTGTGTGTGTGTGTGTGTGTGAAGTTTATCCAAAAAAAAAAAATCCGTAGTTTATAGACATAACATTTTATGAACTCAAAACCTTTAGAAAAATGCAGTATTTGCAAAGATCGTCTTATTTATTTATTTATTTATTTATTCAGTAATTCATTTATTTATGTATTTATTTATCTATAGTAATGTCAAACGTAATCCTCTTTGTCGTGCACGTTGGGTAGCCGAATGGCCGAGCCACGGACTTGAGGTCGCACCGGGTTCAGTGGAAGGGCGTGGACCGGTTTTCAGTGACAACCGACAGAGCCGAAATTTGTACAGGCCTTTTCCAACCCCCCCCCCCCCCCCCCCCCCGGGTGGAAAGAAGACGTGACTGGCTCAGTCAAAACACGCTCCCACCCTGCCGTGCACAGTCAGTAGTCAGTAGAACTTTCACGTTGTTTATTTGTTACGATACGCACGTCAAGTACATATATTGTACCTAATTTGGTGACTTGCGGTTCAACTTATTATTAATCGGTTTTTGAACCGATGAAGAAATCGTTTCTGTCAGCAATACTTTCGTGTACGTGTCTAAACTGCATACATGTATTAATTTGTGATCTGCAATATCGAATGGACTCTTGTACTGGTGATTGCATGTCATGTTAAACAAAGTCTATTAAAGTTTTCTTGAATGGCGCTTTTATGTGTAGCGTGATTGTTTTCAAGTTTCTCGGTTGTACGGCTGGAAAATACACTCATACATACATTTTCTGATCACTCGCTGACAGACGTTCGATTTCGTGATGAGACTGACTCTAATCATGACTAGACTATGAGCCGCACTGCCGGACCGTCTGAGCCGCCGCTGCGACTGAACCGGTGGCCGAGGACTGAATCACTCGGCACGCACGCACACTGACACCGGTACTGACGCACCGGCACACGCACCGGCACACACACACACACACACACACACACACACACACACACAGGCAAACACACTCAGTGACTGACACACGCCGGGCTGTCAGCCGGTGACAGAAACTGACCACAATACACACGCCGTGCTCAGGACTGGATCCAGGCCCAGCCGATGTACCCGGCCGGATACCGGCTTTGAGCACAAGCACACACACACACACACACACACACACACACACACACACACACACACACACACACACAGAGCATCCGTGTCGTTACCCGTATACCAACTTCGAGACATGCAGTAGAACCAAAGACCGTAGATAATTGTCTTATTATCTACGGTCTTTGGTAGAACCGCACACAATTGCGCACATGGCGCCATCAGGGATACACAAAAGGAAAAAAATCCGCAAAGGAAGGGAGGTGACTCGAATTGCTTACAGGTTCCCCATGAAACATGGCGGCGGAACTGCAGCACATTAGACTATGTTTTGCTAAGTTTCTCGGCTTGCAATAACAGGGACTGCTTTTATCCAGTTATTAATTTCCAAACTGCCTGCAGATATTTCAGCTGCGGAAGATACGGTTTCAAGGGTATGGCTACAGCGTGTGTCTTAATGAAGCATTGACGACGGCACCGAAGCGAGGTCTTCGGTAGTTTAGTTTCTTACATTCAGTTGCTGTTGGAGGAGACCACGGATGCTGGAGGTCGTTTTGTCTGTTTGCCTTTTGCATATTGCCTGTTTTGCGTGCGTTTTGTAGTCCTGAGACCATCGTTTTGTGCACAAACATGGCGTCCGGTTCAAGTGCCGAAGCGGAGGTTGTGAAAGTTGAGGTCGTAGAGATGGGGTCGTCGCAACCCAGCAACGATGTTCAGAACGCGCCGGTAATGGCGAGCCCGTTTGCAATGAATTTTCTGCTGGATGAACCGGTACCCTTCAAAAGACCAGCAGCTGTAAACCAGTATACAAAGTCTACGACCGCCAAGAAGAAAGGAAAACGACAGACAGTGGCTAAATACCACAGGCATTTTAGTTCAAAGATAAAGAACCGTCGAGAGATCAAGAGTGAGCCTGGGACACTAGCTGACCCATCAGTTGCAGAGCAGCGCGATGCAGCCGATGATTCTAAAGAATGTGAAACTGAACACAAAACCAGCCGTGAATCTGATGGTGATACCGCTTCCACCTGTAGCAGTGGCACGGCCAGTTTTCCGGCAGGTACCATCACAGCCGAAAACATTAAGCAGGAGCGGCCTGACACTCCACCAGAGAATCTAGTGAACGTCACCCCTATACTGGAACAGTTCCTGAAGAACATTGATAGCAACGAGGGTCTGCTTGACAGTGAACAAAAGGTCTTCGCATCCAAAACAGCCACTAAAGTGATTAAGAACACTTCTGACGAGATTCACCTCGAAACTCAGTTTATACCATCTCCTTCAGTGACAGCAGTCAGGTCTGAAGACAGTCAGCCTGCGTCCAGTGTGACATATTCACGGGTTGGAAAGGAAAAACCACTTAAACAGCCAAGAACCAGGGTGGTTGACAGTGCTAAAGTTCCTGTAGGCTTATCTCCAGCATCAGGAAGTACTTCTAGAAGGAAAGGTAGTACATCAAGTAGCAGTAGTTCAGCCACAGATTCTGCACAGTCTCGTAAATACTTGGAAGCAGTTAACACGTGGATGGAGTGTGAGGTGAAGCTTCACCGAATTGCTAATGTCGTGAAAGATGGAGCAGTTTCCTGGAAAAGACGAGGGTTGAGGTGGAGAGTAGTTGCCAAGACCAAGCCTCCAACGTCTGCACCCTCTGTTGGTGAGGCATTCACTGATTCAGTCTTAATCTTTTTGGTTTTACATCTGCTGTATTATATGCAGTTGCCTGGTCATTAGTGGCCCCTAGAAATGACACTGGGCTCCTTGATTTGGCAGTCCTTGCTAATGTACCATCAAATGGTCGCAGATTTGATGTTACACATACATGTATACCATACATAGTATGTATGAATGTTATCTGAGTATACATTTAACCAAAAAAAAAAAATCCAAGAATTTGGCCTGTATCAGTGTTTGATTCATCGTGTCATATGTTCCCACTAGTAACGTAGGACATTTTTGCAAGCATGGCACCATGGGTCTAGGACTTTTCAGGCAAACCAGTTTGGCATGGTTGACTAACTTAGTTGCAGGTGTATGACATGTACACTGTACTTCAATCAGCATGTTTCAGTTTTGAAATCAGTGTTTTTGACACTGCTCGCCATTTTCACGCTTGATAACTTAGTGATAAGGCACTGTAAAATACTAAATGTATCAACTGAAGTACTGTACTATAATGAACTTATGCAGGCAGCTGATACAGCAGTTTAAAAGTTTCTTCTTCTTTGTACTTTCAGGGACTTCCACCCCACCTGTGAGTGTGAGGAACAGGACAACCTCATCCTCAACAGATTCTGGACCCAGCACTAGCAAGGCCAGTATGACTGCCAGTGGTGTGGACACCCCTCCACCAGATGCTTTGAATTTGAAAGGACAAGCAGCATACAGCTGCAAGTCAAAGAGAGCCCAGAGCACGGAGAACTCTCCTGTTGTTTCAGACACAGAGGCCTTGAAAGGGAGAACTGCATCCAAGAGATCCCACAGTGTTGAAAAACCTGCTCTTTCTACAGACGAAAAGATGTCAGCCAAACCTGACGTTGATACTGAGGCCAAACCTGATTCTGATGCCGTGGAGAAATCTGTTGCAGGGAAGTCATCTCTCAGTCTCACCGACTTTGAACGGGCGATAGCAGCTAATTTTGAGAGCGATGCCGGGTCCAAATCAAAGAAGGTGAAGCTGAACAAAATCAGGCGGCTCTCGGCTCCAAATCAGAGAGACTCTGTTTCAGAGAAACCGTCAGCTACAGAGATGAAGTCTTCTGAGACAGGCGCCAGTCAGCCAAGCGCCACAGAGTCTGTTGCCACAAAACGCATTCAGCAGTCGAGGCTCTTGCAAAGCATACTCAACAAAAAGAAGGGTGGGGTGCTGGAAAAGATTCCCAAGATACCACGTCTCTCTGAAGCTCCAAGACCATTTGAAGAAATCCTCAAATCGCCTCCTGTGGAACCGTTGAACCCCTTCCTGGCAAGAGATCCAACAGCAAACCCTGACTCGGGGTATTCAAACCCTGACACGGGTCTCTCAAAGCCTGACACGGGCCTTGGGAATGCTGACACGGGTCCAGCAAGCCCTGAGAAGAGCCTCGCGGACCCCGACCCAGGTCTCTCGCTGGCTTCAGCAGAAAGCCACAGTAAAACACCATCAGAGAGACCAGAAGAGCCAGGTGAACAGGACGCGTGGGACTTTGACAGTGGCTACCATTTTGACACCAGTGCGATGATCGACGAGGATTACCAGTCACCTGCACAGACGTGGGAAGTTGACGATCAAGGTTCTGATACAACCGCAAGCTCTAGAGGCTTTTCTCTTCAAGGGGCGGTGCCATCTACTTCCAGACAGGCGTTCACACAGGCAGATAACCTGAGGGTAGTCCGAGGTGAAGAGTTCAGCCCTGATCAAGACGTGCGTGCGCCTGATGGTCAGGAGCAATGCCACATTCCGGACAGTCCTGAAAAGGAAGCTCAGAAAGTCTCATCCACGTCCGTGAGGGAGACCCCTCGTAAAAGAGATTTTGAAAATTTTGCAGGATTCCGAGAATCCGACAGGGTCGACATCCTGTCGCTCTGCGGGGACGGAGAGACGATCAATGTGGATGGCTTTGAAGCGGACAGTAGCACAAATCAGACAGATTACTGGCCTCACCCACGTGGTGAGGACGGTAAAGAGGAGCGGCTGATGACGGAGAGCCAGCTGCTGCAGCTGCCGGACCAGCCTTGGCAGGTCATGATGCGGGAGTGGAACTCCAACCATGACGACGTGCTGTCGCTCTGCAACTCGGATTCTTTCCTTGATGATGAGGAACAGGGCGCTGATGATGACGATGATGAGAAGAAAGAGGACGGTGCTCAGCCAAGCAGGTCAGTATAGTACAATTTTAGACTGTATGTGTATGTTAAAAGAACAGTGTGCCAGGGGCTGCATCAGTGCATGTCACTTGTGAGTTGTGTGCACTGGCCTGTAGGGAAACCCAGGTCCAAGTCCAATTTAACGTGTGAGACATATCAGATGTTAGAAACTTAATTCTTATGCTATCACTAATGTCAGTGGTTACTTTTTGGGTTTAGTTTAAAAGGTCGACTTTCATTCATTCTGAAGTGGCGCTAAAGCCCTGGTAAAAATACAAACGGGTTACAAAACTACCCAGTTGTGTGTAGTGTTGTTTGGAAACTCACTAGTCAAAGGCACATGAGGTGCCACATGTGAGGTTCTTGGTTTGTGGTTTTATTATGGTTTGCTTGGTTGGTTGTGGCTTTCTTTTCTTTTATTTATTGATGTTATTTATATTCTTATTGTTATTTTTTTCGTGTGTGTAAACGCATGGCGATGAAGTTGCTGACTGGATTACTTGTGATGTTGATTACAGCGTGACAGATATGCTGGAGAATGTGTCTGAAGAGGACGAAGACATGCCTGACTCCCATGAGACAGAGAATACACCCAAACTGGCAGAAACAGTGGTTGTGCCAGAAACAGAAGACACATCGGAACCCGTTGTCATGCCAGATTCTCAGGCGGCTAAGGACATGACAAATTCTGTGGAACAGACGGGCGGGCGTGGGACAGTCGAAGTCAGAATGGATGAAGTAGAAGAGGCGGTTCCCGTGCCTAGCACCAGCAATGAAGCAGAGGTCAAGGTCACCAACAGTGAGAGCAGTGATACCAAGGGCACAGAGGTCAAGACTACCAAGGTTAAGGCAGTGGAGGTCAGTCCTGCAGACAGAAATCGTAGGTCAGGTCAGGCAAAGATGGGCCCTGTGGACGAGCAGCGGCAGTTGCCAAGCAGCAGCAGCAGCGGGGAAAATAAAAGTTCAAACTCAAATCCAAGAGAAACAGACCGGCAAAGACAACAGCTGGTATGCATACCTAGTTTCGGCTACCTTCACTGTGCCATTGTTGAAAAACAAGTTTGTGTGTGTGTGTGTGTGTGTGTGTGTGTGTGTGTGTGTGTGTGTGTGTGTGTGTGTCACTGTCACTGTGTGTGTGTGTGTGTGTGTGTGTGTGTGTGTGTGTGTGTGTGTTTGTGTGTGTTGGGGAGGGGTGGGGTGGGGGTGAATAATGATGACACTTTACAATGGTAAAACTAAAAGTTTTCACTACACTAAACTGAGAACAAGAGAGGGAGGGTGGGAGGATTGACACTGTGTGTGTGTGTGTGTGTGTGTGTGTGTGTGTGTGTTGGGGAGGGGTGGGGTGGGGGTGAATAATGATGACACTTTACAATGGTAAAACTAAAAGTTTTAACTACACTAAACTGAGAACAAGAGAGGGAGGGTGGGAGGATTGACACTGTGTGTGTGTGTGTGTGTGTGTGTGTGTGTGTGTGTGTTGGGGAGGGGTGGGGTGGGGGTGAATAATGATGACACTTTACAATGGTAAAACTAAAAGTTTTAACTACACTAAACTGAGAACAAGAGAGGGAGGGTGGGAGGATTGACACTGTGTGTGTGTGTTGTATATATATATATATGTATTACATTATATGTGAGAGTGACAGACAGAAAGATACCATATTGCACTCACATGAAATGCTTGAATGATGATGATTCAAGCACTGTTTCGGAAGCAGGCTGTCCCGACGAAATGATTATTACAGTCTTCATTTTTAACATTTATTTATAAATTTATTCTTTTCTTTTTTTTTGCAGTCTGAGCTATCAGGAAAGTTGCATCACTGTATCAAGACACATGATGTTGCAAAGTAAGTACACTGCAAAGCTAACTTTTCCAGATTTGCCACTCGTAGTGTACACATTGGCGCATAAATTGACATAATTTAGAAATTGTGTTTCTCACCCAACATTAAGTTTGAAGTAGGTGTATGGAGTGGAAACATCTGAACTGTGCAGGTTTATGTAGTTTTCTGCTTTAGACGATTATTGATTAATGATTATTGATTGATTATTGATGAAAGGTGGCCTACAGTCAGTGTTTCTGATTACGCACACGTGTGCGTATTAGTACGCACAAGACTCTTAAACTGACGCACAAATTTGAGAACAGTGCGTCACAGGGGACGCACGTTTTTCGTCTCGCCGTGACAAACACAGGGTTCATTCAGTCCAAACATGCCAATGGGCCAACTGGCCCCTCATGCAGAAAAACAATGGGCCAGTTTTTAAACTTGTGGGCCAAAGAAAATCAGCAGCCGGCAAAATTTAATCCTTTTTTTATTTTATCATGTATCTTCTTATACAGTTTTTGCACTCTGTGTGAAAAAGAACATTTCACTTCAGCTTTTAACCCTTTCTCATATTTCTGACACAAAGTCAAACTTACAATCTTTGGTTACTTAGAGCTGGTGAGTTTGATGCGCCTGTTTGTATTTCCCCATTTCTGAATTGCCTCATCAAAGTCAAATGTTTCAAGTGCACCCCCCCTCAATCTTGACCCGCATCAGCTGCTCCATTCTCTCCTCTCCCAGCCTGTTGCGCAGAGGGGGTCAGATTCAGGTTTTGCCAGTCGCCTTCCAGTGAAGGAAAACAACGTTTTCTGGCCTTCAAGAGGTTTTATTTTCTTTTCTTTTTTTTAGTGGCATTTTCGCTCGCTTATCTGAGTTGTGAAACGGATTCTCTCCGACTGGTTGAAGCGACTTTTGGTAAGCTGATGCAAGAAAAAGAGAGTACTCTCCCTTTGCGCGCAGGTTCGCGAAACACTGTCGTGGCTATCGTGACTTTCAGTTTCGATTTGATGTTCGACTCTAGGCCTAGTTTTATCGAATGTACAGCGGGAACGGTCGAAATCTTTTTAAAAAATGTTTTTTATTAATTGAGAGATGAAAAAGCATCGGCGCACTGGCCGTGATTTCTGTGCGCCCACCAGCACACGTAACCGCGAATCAATGCGTCATCATCGCCCATTATGCGGCAATTAGCACAAGGCGCGTCGAAAAATGAACCCTGCAAACAGTATTTTTCCACCACACTTGATGAATAAAAAGCGATCTGTAAGTAGCAGCATACACTTGCAGCATCGCATTTCATTTCCGCAGAGCCATTGTGCATTTAACAGACCAACAACAACAAATGGGTTTGACTTTCAGACATTTTATACCAAAAGACCATGGACCCTCAAAATTTACGAAAGGACCCTCAAAAATACGGAGAGAGGGTTCCAAGGACTCATGTAATTTTCAAATCACAGGTAACACTGAACATAATTTGCTGTAAGTTCAGGGCATAGATCTACATTTTACACCGTGCAAATTCTGCATGTAATCTTTCTTAAAAGAGGTGACCCACAGTGCTTCTGTCAACTAATAGTAGTTTATCTGCCTAGTGATTTGACGTGCAGGGCCGGAGAGACAGTGCAGTTCATTATGGAGCAAAGCCTGGGGTCACTCGACCGGAACTTGCTGTGGTCACTTATGGACATGTACATTTCCGCCGGAGCGCTGCCCCAACTCTTCAGCATTTTCTTTGATATCTGCAAGCAAGGGCTCTTCAACACTGAGTAAGTTTGAATTACGGTGGATGGTCGCAGTATTTATGTGGTAAAATTCGCCCCCCCCACCCCCCTCCCCCAGTAAGCCCCGAAACAGTAATGGAAAATTGCCCCATAAACTGGTTTGACTGCAGACTCAAATAATGTCTGCTAAGGCTAGAGAAACAAAAAAATGTGTGTATGAATGGGTGCTATTATAGGCTTTCTTGTTTTTTCTTCTGTTTTGTTGTTGATTGTATTTTTTTTTAATTGGGGGGAGGGGGGTGCATTGGTTTGTTATTTTTATTTAATCATTTGCAGTAATGCTTATGTATTATCTATTTATACGTGCACATTACGAGAGTTTGTTATTCACTGCAGGGTTTGCAACGCCCACATACGCCTCATAGCTGCGACTTGCACAGACCTGAAACAGCGCGTCATCCAGAAAATGTTGAGGAGAATCTTCCAGACCTTCAGCACCATGAGGATAAAGCCTGCAGGCGACTGTCTGCTGTTCCTTATCAAGTAAGATCAAAGCCCCCGTCCCCTTGCAAAAGTTTTGCTATTTACATTTATGTATGCTGAAGTTTATGTCAAGTATTGGTGACTCATAAATATTGACTGAGTAACGGCCTTCTTGGTAGGAGGGGTGCCAATTTTCCAGAATGCTCCGGATTTCCGGAATGAGAACTTTTGAAAACTATATTTCTGGATTGAGAACTTTTGAAAATTAAATTTGCTGGATTGAGACTTTGGAAAATGAAGTTTTCTGGATTGAGAACTTTCGAGAATTAAATTTTCCAGATTGGCAAAATCAGCGGGCAACAAGTTCCGGATGATTATTATTTGCCTACAAGAAAACATGATTGTTGATGTGATATGCATGTGCTTTTTCTTCTGCAATCCCCATCTCTTTGGAAGTCATGTGGTTCACCCCTGGGAAGAATAATGCTTGCAGTGCATTTCATTTTGTCTTTCCATTTCAGTGCGTTCTCTGTTCACAAAGGAAACATCAAAACACTGTGGCAGCTATTCCGGTATTGTAACATCCTCCCTGGATTTTCTGTGCCGTTACCAATTATGGAAATGGCCCTGAGATCGTTCATAGAGAGGCCGGTGTGGAAACTTCGGCTCCATGTGAACAAGTGGATAGAGGGGGCACCAGCAGACACTCTGCGTGGCCTTGACCCCACAATCGTCAACAACCCTAAGCTGCGCAGTTCTCTGATACAGACAGGTTGTGGTCACCTGGACAAGGTGCTGCATGGACCAGATGAGGTGGGAACTGCTGGTTTTGTGTTTTGGTTTTTTTTGGTTTTTTTTTAATGCTTGTCTGTTGTCTGCCTGTGACAAAAATTTGACATTTGCTTTTTCTCAGGATCTATAAATTATAGTAGAAACACCAAACTTAGCGCAGTGGTAGTTGGTGACAAGGGCTTCCCAAACACATCCATTTTTTAGGGACCTCAGGCTTTGCCGTTCTAGTGTGTGTTTATTTTTATTTTTTTATTTTATTTTTTTTCTTTGGACCATGAGCCAGTAAGGACAAGCTAAAGGTTGGGTTTGGATGGATAGAACCTGTGACTAGCCCTTCCTCACTGCTTCTTGTCGTGAAGCATGGTGTCATTGAAGAGAAGGGGAGGTGGGTTTGTCAGACAATCTGTCAGGACCCCGTTCACTAGACTGAATCATGAAAGAAAAATGTAAGTGATGAAACCCAGTTTTGATGATGATGTTGATGTTGGTTTCTTCCTTTTTTCTTTTTTTTTTTTTTTTTCACACTGTGCTACTGTTATGAGATTATGCATGTTGGAGTGGAGGAGGGGGGGGGGGGGGGCTGCGGCTATAAGCTTGGATGGACCCCAAGTGACCGTTGTTTTAATTTTGTCGCCTCTTTATCATAAGGCTTGTCAGTGCAGTGTTGTATGATTGATGTGTTTGTGCAGGTGGTGGACTGGTCGTCAAGGGACGGGGATGATGAGGGTGTTGAACTGGTGCGAGACGTGGACAGGGAGCAGTATTTCCTCCATCGCATTCAGGTCAGTCAGTTTTTCGTCCAGCTTGCATGAGTTCCAAAGGCAGTTTCATGGTTCATAGTCATAATTGCCTTTGCTGTCCTAGTCGTGGCTAAAAGTTTTACTGTGTAAGTTACGCAGGAAGTTATTTCCTGCTCGGCAGTCGGCAGTATTTGTCTTCTCTCTGTTGCAGAAACATGAACATTTCCTGAATTTTTCATCAGTGCATGTAGGCTTATTGTTTTTCCTTGAAAAACAACCGATGAAGAACTACATGTATCACTTTAGCCTGATTCTCACATACAGTGGCCAGTATTGAAAGTAAACAGGCGCGGCGGTGGGCAGACAACCAGAACAGGCGTTGCTGTGGGTGGTATGAAGTGTATGAGTGGCTGGGTGGGTGTTTGGGAGGTTAACGATGAAGTGTATGAGTGGCTGGGTGGGTGTTTGGGAGGTTAACGATGAAGTGTATGAGTGGCTGGGTGGGTGTTTGGGAGGTTAACGATGAAGTGTATGAATAGTTGTGCATGTTGCTTTGTAGTCATTTTCACAGCACTCTACTTCTTGCATATGAATTAAAACAAAACAAAAATTGTGTTTTTCAGGAGTGTCGACGATCCTGGAACTTGGAATATCTGGCGAAGATTTTTGTGGAGCTGTGTAGCATTCCGTATGGCAACCGTGTGTTTGAGAGGCTCTACGCAGACATTCTGGTACAGCATGAAGTGGTACCCAGTGTCCGCACTTTCCTTCAGCTTGTCCAGGAGGAGTACCTACGAGGTTTTTTCTTTTTTTCTCCTCCTTTCTTTTTTCTTGTTGTTGTTGGGGGGGGGGGGGGGGGGGCTGTAGAAGCAGATACAAGTTATAACATGAGTTGTGTATAAAATTTTCCCTCTGTTATTGCTGTACGACAGACAACATTCATGTCCATCAAAATTAGTGCTATAGAGTGTAGTATGTAAATTATGTCATAGCAAAACTGTCACACTGTAAAAGGGTCCAAGTGCTGATCAAAGCCACTCTGTTTAGGTCCTTTCTTCCTTAACCCAAATTCTTCCTGTATTTTTTGGCTGGCACAAAATAATCTAAAACTAGAATATCTTGTCTATCATACCTTACTTGATCTTATCTTCACCAAACTGGTGTAGAAAGTGTTTGGTCACTGCTTTTACCATAAAAGACGTAATGAATCTGTGCAGCTGCCTTTGCTTGATGGACAAAAATACGTGCATTATGATGAAATCTGTAGTGTTGACCTCTCTAAAACTTTCACAGTTTTTGTCGTTTTGCTGCTTTAAAAAAAAAAAAAAAAAAAAAAATCTGAGTGCTTTCTTTAACTCCTGCCTTGTTTGGTCGTAGAGAGTTTGAATGATGGCCGACTGCAGCTCGATCACGTGAGTCTGGCTCGTGTCGGGGCGTTGGTTCTGGAGACGTGTTTTGACGAAGGACACATCGATGTGACGATCGACCTGCTGCATGTGCTCGTTGACAGCCCCGTGGTGTCACAGCGCCACCTGGTGAACAAGAGTGGTGTGGGGCAGAAGGTGCTGGCAGCGTGCGTACAGCTGGAGGAACCCAAACTGGCACTAAAAATTGTTGAAGGTGAGGGGAGACGGTTTCACTTTCAGGGCCTTCAATAGGCAGTGTATTTCTACTTATCCACTATCATCTGTTGTAGTTGTTATTTGTGTTGCCAGTTTCCACTGGAAAAAAAAAAAAAATCTGCCCAGGTACCTACCCTGTATTTTTAAGTGGATTAGTACTTTGGGCATAGGATGAGTTGCACCATATCAAAGACTTTTTTGCTTGTTTTTGGTTTTCCTTCATGGAATAGAGGCTCTGGTCTTTAGCATAAGTGTGGTCGGGGGGGGGGGGGGGGGGACCAGACATGAGAGGAAGTGATGTCATGTTATGCATGAAGACTGGGACCATGAGAATGATGATCACGAATGCAGAGACTTCCATGATAGGGGTACGCATTGCTGTCCATGATCAGCTTCAGAATGAGAGCTTATTTTCTTTTCGTGCTTGAGAAATTTGCTGTTCAGGGCATGATGAAAAGATGGCCGCTATAGTAAAAACTGATTCACATGCAGATTGTTTGCAGCTGTTTAATGTAGAGGGGTTTTTTTGTTTTTGTTTTTTACAGGTGTAACTTTCTCTCAGGATGCCAGTTTGGCTGCTGTGCTGTTACAACAGTTGATGCATCAACTGATAGCCATACGTGTAGTGAAGGGTGCTTTCAAAGTGCTGAAGATTCTTACAGAGAAAAATTTAACTGGTAAGTGAAATGTTTCCATTTATTTGCATTATACATTACATAACACAGTTGACTGGAGATGTCAAAGTGACAGTGGATGAGTATGGGATGACGGGAATGTTTCCAAGTCATTGTTCAATTTTTTTTATTTTTTTTTTTTAACAATTTCTGGGTGGCAGATAAATATTGACTTTGCCACATGAGGAGGTTTTCAAGTTACATGTACCTTCTGAAAATTTTAATGAGCATTGGAGATTGGGAGTGGCGGCGGAAATACGTAGCCTTTAGTACAAGCCCATCCACAAATGTTTAAAAATAAAAATAAAAAAAAATTGCTCCTTGGTCTGTAAATTTTAGTGTGTTTGTGGATGATGTTGCTGTATCTATATCCACCTGAATAGTATCAATTTACTAGCACGCCGATTTCTTTTTTAATGTGGAATACATTTGCATTTCTGGACAAAAGGAAATGCGACCTCACTCATTTCAAACTCTAGTGCAAGATGTCTCATTCATGTACATCAGGAGCAGCAGAGCTGGCTGTACTGACTGTGGATATGATCTGGCATGCACTGGGTATTGGCGACATTGGCACGGCACTTGATGTCCTTGATCTCCATGAGAAGTTACTGTCGCAGCAGCACCCACTCCCTGACCCTCTCCTCCGAGCGTTGCTGACCGCCTCGGCCGACTCTGGCTATGTTGCTAAGCAGCAGGATCTCTATGCTCAGCTCAAGAAGCGTGGCGTGTACAGCGTACTGCCATTTGTAGACCCACCCTACATCATCCAGCTCAACTCCATGTTCACGCCAGCAGAAATCAAGATGCTGATGAAGGAACGCTTGAAAGAGGTGAGCGCAGATCAGCCTCAGTGGCATATGGTTTGAGGGGTTTTGCTGCACAAAGTAGGACTGATTTCTTATTTAGACTGCAAAGATGAAATGCTTGTAAGGAAGTTTACTTTGTTTTGACGCTCATTCTACATGAGTTGGTGAAGGGATTTAGTATGCTGGGAAACACATTGAGACTTTGTAATGGTTATGTGCGTCTTTATATATTCCCTGTGGGATTTCACTGAATTTGTCATTGATTCACTGCTTGTAATTTTCTGTTAGCATAGGCAGATGATAGGCAAGAGTATGTGTAAAATGTCTTGGACAAAATACTACCTGTGCACGATGCTGCAGTGTCGCCAGGCAGATTTTGTATTGAACTGTAATCTTACATGTAATACATACCTCAGGATAAACTTTGTGATGAGTGATGATGCATCAAAGGTACTTCTAGTCACTCTCTTCTTTTCATTTCAGCTCTACAGCAAGTTATGTGATGACGCAGCGAACGAGCGATCGCTGTCTGAGATGGACGTCACTGTGGCGGTTGATATCTTTTTTGAGTACGACCCTCAGATGATGTCATTGCCATTCCTGGCCCTGGGGTCACGCTCCAAGGTTTTGGCGGTTCGAGCCCTGGGCAAGATGCTGGAGTTGCACATGACCCCTCCCCTCTCGGCTCGTTACGACATCCGTAGCGGACTGGTCATTATTGAGCCTGTGTCTTTCATCGGATTCCTGCGGGAAATGGATGCAGAGGGTGCGTTTGTGTTTATACTTTATGCCTTTAATGGTTGTGTGCAAGCTTTTTGTGTTTCAGTTCAAACAATACAATGATACGTTGTTGTCCCATGTGTAAAGTTTATTGCTGCAGCAGCTTAAAACAGGTACAATGCAATTCGATGGAGGGTCGCTAAAAATGCTTTAAAAGCAATACTTTAGCAAACAGTCGTAATATTTGCAAATCTCTCATTTATTTTGTGAAATTTCAGTAAGGAGGCGGAATGTTCTTACGGTGCTCTGTTTGACATTTGATTGTGTTGGAATTTTGGAATTCCATGACTAGACGTTAGGAATAGCCTGGGAGGGCACACATTTTACACTTTTCCTGCGCTTTTCTCATAACTTAGGTATGCCAAAGTCCCACAACATAGACGATAGTTCGCTTGTTTCACTGTGTTCGTTTTCTTTTTTATCTTGAAACACTGTATTAGCAGAGATTGATATTTAAAGTTATAGCAGTGCAGTTGAGACAAAAAAAAACCACCTGAGATCTTAAAATGTTTTTGGGTGTGCACAGGGCGACAGCTGGGTCTAGCTCCTGATGATGACACAGAGGAGAAGGAACCCACGCCTTCTCATTCAGGGCGGTCCTCGTCGTGGAAGAAACATAAGCGTACAATGTCACCCAAATCACACAGGCACTCGGCACACCAGTCGAAGCGGCACTCCAGGCCCTCCTCGCCACGCCAGCCGTCCCGCGTTTCATCAAGCCACTCGCTGTCAGAAAGAGAGGGGCACTTGGGACCACTAAGAGACATGCGTTCACCTCCAGGGAGGAGGAGGACGTCTTTTCATCGAGACAGGGACGCACAGTCCTTCACGGACACGCACCGATCACACTTTTCTCCACCTCATACCGTTGGTAGAAGAGAGTTTGATACCAGCTCTACAGGACATGGGCAACGGCATGAAAACTTTAGACATTCGTCGTCCCAGTTTGGTTCTCAATCCCATTCACCTAGGGTTGAGCAAACATCTCAGTTTTCAGACGGTCTGCATATGAGGAGAGAAGGGGGTTCAACCCCGTCCAGAAGTCAGCAGCATCAGGAAGAATTTGGCCGCAAACAGTTTAACTTCAGAGATCGTTCACGCTCTCCAGCAAGAGCTCACCAGCCTTGGTTTTCATCAGAGAGAGATTCAAACGTACCACAACCATCGCAGTTTGGAGAGAGATCGCAGTCACGATTTCACCAGTCAGATTTTCCTTCTGAAAGTGGGAGGAAATCGGACTTTCCACAGACTCTGCATCGTGAGTTTTCAGACAGAGACACATCACCGGGGCCTTCTCAGGCTCCGGGACTTTTAGGACCAGCACCATCCCAGTTCCCTGTTTCTTCGCTGCCTTCAGAATCTCGCCCGTCACCCTTCTTTGAAAGAAGCAGGGATCACACCTCTACTCGGTCACACACACAAGAGCAGTCATCACAAAGATTCGGACCACGTTCATTCTCTGTCCCGAATGATTTTGAAGCACGGGCCTCGTCAGGTGGTAGAGATAGAGGAGATATGGATCCATTTCCTCCAGGGAGACTTCAGCAGCCACCGGATGGTCTCCTTGGAAGCAGACCAGCTCACAGAGCTGAAACTTCATCATTTTCTCACCAGTCAACCTATCCAATAGGTAATTCACAAGGAAGAGGTGGAAGCCGAGGGAGAGGGCGGGGAATGGGTCATAGCCAGCCACCTGTCCATCGGCAAGAACTCCAAGACTTTGAAGCAGGTGCACACAGACCCTCAGAGGCTTGCCAGTCACCCACATTTAGTCGCAAGCCATTCGGGGGTGGGCGGCATCATGCCCCACCCCAGGATCGGCCCCCACCGAACGGAATGCCTCCACCTAGCGACCCAGCCAGGCGCTCTCCCTCCGCCCGACCTCCGCCCATGAGGCAGATGTCAGCATCTAGTCCTCAGAGACAGGAGAGACGAAGCCCACATCGTCCTCCTCCTCCTGCTCACAAAAGCCCTCAACCTCCCCTATTTGCAAAGCTGCCACTCCTGCCAGATCCGCCTAAGTCATCCTTGATTTCAGAAACAGAGGAACCAGCAGAGTCCAAACCACCGACACCGTCAGCCCCACAACCGCAGTTCCAGCCTCCACCGAGACCCTTACCTCCACAAAACATGAGGGGGATGAGGCCGGGTCTCCGTGGACACCCGCGAGCACAAGAGCCAGCACCACCGAGACATGCAGCTCCACAGGCACCGCAGCAAGGGGCAGCACCTCGACCGTCAGGACCACACAGAGGGAGACCTCCAAGGCCTTGGCGGGGACATGCAGGCCCCAGACCACCACCACCAGGATTCCGACAAGAGCATGAACGTGCACAGCACTCCTCAGGAGAAGAATGGGACCGCAGACAAGACAGTTCAGGAGAGAACTGGGAACAGAATGAGGCAGGCTTCGGACAGCAGAATTGGGGTCGGGACTACAGTTTCCCACAGCCACGTGGCCGAGGGCAGGCCTTTCGGGGCCAGAGAGGACCTAGACCCCCACTGTCCGGGCAGCGACAGGTCGCTTACAGGAATGACCAAGAACATGTGCAAGCAGATTCTGATGCAAACTGGGGTCACAAGGAAACAGACCGGAGAGTGGAGTTCGCTGGACACCGAGGGCGAGGTTTCATGCAAAGACCAGCTAGAGGCTGGAGAGGGGTCCCTCCTGGCAGAGGGAGGGGCAGTTTTGGTGGTCGTGGTCATAGTGGCAACTTCTAGAAGTTATTGTTATTGCAGACAGACTACTTTCCTTGTGGAAAGTGCATTCTGTTGATGTTAGGCCAGAAGGCGATACCACAAGCTCCTTAACTGACGAACCAAATAACTGGGGACTGTGAGCTGTGGATGGAGGCTTTGCAGCAGATATTGTTCATATTGAAACACAGAAATTGTCGTTATTCTTCTGGGTGTGTTTAGAACTTTCCCTTTCACTGTTGACTTGCTGGTACTTGTGCTATTCATAACTTGTAAAGAAGTACTCCGTTACAAGGTACGTTTCTTTAAGCTGTTGAACTTTGTGACCAGTGAACTGAAACTGCGAAAACTGTTGTCCTTCTGCTGTGTTGATAGATGTCCCTCGTCCGTTGTGATTGATTGTGCTGAGTACTGTGTTCTAGGGTCTAGTACTGTGTTCCTCTGGATCATTTTCTTCAAGATGCTGTAGAGGTTTAACACTTTGTGTGTCGCTACCGCTTCACGTGAGCTGCGGTTCTGAGCAGCAGCTAGTTTCATTGATGCTATGGCAGAGCTTCAGATTGTCGGCGCGCCCGCGCCATTGACGCGTGAAATATCAAAATGACGCGCAAGAGTTAATGTGTATGCGCCAGTGTGGCGCGCGCACTTTTGGCCTTCTGCACATCAGAGTAGGCCTAGTGAAACTAAAAACATCGCGTCTCTGCACTGCCTTGCCTGCCCAACATGTATCGTATCGCAGCACGTCATTGGATGACAAATCTTCCCGAAAGCCAATCCGCGAATACCTTACTTATGTTACTTGGTGATGCCAACATCGCTGAATAAACGTGAATCTCATTGGTTTTCTCTATTAGGAACATCCAATGAAAACGCTTATATTAACAGAGCGTTGGCTTGGACGTCTGCAGATTCCGAGAACTGAATGCTTGTTTCTGTATCAACTGCTCCATCAAAAATGTCGAAAATAAACATCGGCGAAGAAAATAAAATTGGTGGCAGGCCAATCTCTGCTCACATTTGCTCGGACTAAATCTGCAGCTGCAAGTAGGTCGTTTTCATGAACGCTGCAACGCGTCGGCGTGAGAGATCTATATGATGCTTTTTTCCCCAACGGCATGACTTCGTTTCCAAAGTGAAAATGATGGGTTATGACGAATTCTAACATAAAGGTCGGGGAGGAAAAGTTGGAGGGAGGAAAGTAGGCCTAAACTGTGTGTGTGGGGAGGCTGCCCGGGGGGGGGGGGGGGGGGGAGGGGGGGGGGGGGGGGGGGGGGGGGGGGGGGGGGGGGGGGGGGGGGGGGGGGGGGGAGGAGGAGGCTGAGAGAGAGAGAAAGAAAGAGAGAGACAGGCCTTGTACAGCTCCCAACAACCCAGCTAATTTTAAGGATAATATCATAACCTTTGTAAATGTCACACATTTTCATTTGAAAACATGCATGTCAGGAAAAACTCTCTCTCTCTCTCTTTGTGCTTCCTTACTAAGTTTGTGTGTGTGTGTGTGTGTGTGTGTGTGTGTGTGTGTGTGTGTGTGTGTGTGTGTGTGTGTGTGTATTTGTGTGCTTCCTTACGAAGTTTCTGTAGTTTAGCAACGACAAGGTTGTAAACTGGCCGATGGCCAAAATCTTATACCGTTGAAAAATAAAGGTTTGTCATTGTCATTCTCACACACACACACACACACACACACACACACACACACACAATGCCGGACCCAACTTCCAAAACATGCCCTTTGAAAAACTTAAGCTGTTCAGGTGTGGGCGCAGAAAAGAAGGCGCTACCTCTTCAAGAAGGACTAAATAAAGTTAGTACACCTCTGACTTTTTTTCGTTTCCAGATTTTGTCAATGACCCATCATTTTGAAAATTGACCCCTCATTTTGCTCAGCCATGGGTCATTGGGCCCATGACATTTAAAAACAATCTGAAGCTCTGCTATGGTTGTGCATATTACTGGTATATTGGTGATTATGGGGATACTATTTTTGTCCGTGCAATGCAGGATCATTTCATTTTTTAGTGTCTGTGGAAACGCTGACTCAGTCAAACATATGACTGTGTGACATTGGAGCTCTGAGTTTTCTGAAATCCAATTAGCAACACAACAGATCAATTGCCAGAACATGAAGACTTGACGTGTAAGCAGGTGGGTTACC
Source organism: Batillaria attramentaria (assembly GCA_018292915.2). NCBI lineage: Eukaryota > Metazoa > Mollusca > Gastropoda > Batillariidae > Batillaria > Batillaria attramentaria. Next base: position 25,458 of record JACVVK020000781.1, read on the forward strand.
AGAATATTCCTGTCAGGTGCTCACTGGTAGAACAGAAGGAATAGTGCATTCTATATCACTTCTATTTGTGTCAGTGCAGTTCATGGATTTTGAGGGATAAACTGTGAACAACATGAAAGTTTTTTTCCCCTTCTTCTTCTTCTTCTTTTTGTTTTATAATTGCTGCAAACAACCCTCAGCACGCAAAAGACTGGATTCAATCCGTAAGTTTAGTTTAGCGTGCATGTCTTTCCTGCTGCAAAAGTAGTTTATCAGCCATATAATACAAAGCTTTTTGTCTGCAGTGTGGTAACGTGTTCTAAATTCTAATTTCTAATCGTTAATTTATGCTTGCCTGAATTCTGTTGGCAATCGTATTCAGTTGGCCGAAAAAGATCAGTAACTCAAGCTTTTCTTGTTTTTCAGTTTCCATTCTTTTCCCTTTCCGGCACAGTCTGACACCCGTAAAGAAAGCATACAAATTATCACATTCAATGCTGTTTGTGTGTTGCTCACGTGATTCTGCCAGAGCTGGTCAAGCCAACTCCTCTCTCTAGAAATGTCGCAACTGTTGATTATCCCTCTACCCGTCCTGTCATTCACAAATGGCACACGTCTTTGTCAACCGACTTTCAGTCTTTATTAGACGCAGTTACTGCTTGCCCTGGTAATGTCAGCATTATTTCAGTTGTTGCGTACCCCTGACGGCATGTATTGTCATAATGTACACTATGCATATATATATATATATATAAGTTCCACTTCATCTCACTTCAGCAGATTTGCCAAGCGTGCCAGTCATAAACAATCTAGCCAAGTGAAATGCTGTTTGAATCTGAGTAGCTGACTGGTTTTCTTTTCTTTCTTTTTTTTCAGAAGTTTTTCCTCTTTAGATTCCTGCTGTTTTATGATCCTAATGTTTTTTTTCCTCCTCCTTCAAAGATGCTGTTGATGAGTATTCAGAGATGCCTTCATATTTTATTGTTAGTATTAAAGAGCTACTTGTTGACATAAGCTGCATTGTTATGCTGCATGTATCACGAAAATACTAGAATAGTAATAATAACATTGGAACCCAGGTTACATGCCACTAACAGCCTCTGGGGCATGTGGTAACAGTTCCGCTAAATGTAGTTCAGAATTTTTGCCCTGTTTCAGATTTGTGTGTGGCAATCTAGGGCTGGTTTTTTTTTTTGTTTGTTTTTTGTTTGTTTGTTGTTGTTTTTTTTTGGGGGGGGGGGGTGTAAATAAGTTTCATGCCAGGTAATGGTGAAAACAGTGAGAAATGAGCCTGGCATGTTGACTGTTTGTATTCATGCGCGGCTTGCACTAGAGTTAGCAGATGACAGAGGAATGAAGGGGTAGGTGGTCACTGCTAACATTGCCAAAAACCTGAACATTGAAATATGTTTAAATTTACTCTACACACGAGTGTTTGGTTGCTGCATTTTTGGGATTTATTTGGTGAATTTTAAAGCACGTCTAGGGTGTCAGATGCAGCGTTCTGTTTAAATTAATTGGAATACAGCGTTTTCATTGACTCAGTGTCTGTACTGCATAGCCACGTTGGCCACATTGCATCGTGCTGTGTCTCAAGCATGTAGATATGAGACAAATAGAAACAGGGTGATACAGTGTTGAGTAGAGTAAGAATTCATCCGTTAATCTGGAGCGTAACGGGAAATTGTACAGTGTTGAGTGTCGTCAGATTTTCAGACAGAACCCATTGGTTGGTCTGGGACATTTCCTTGAAATTCTCGTCGGAAGACAAAAGGGTCACGTCAGACTGACCTGTCAAGCTTCGCGGTATTTGAGCAGCTGTTTGCCAACTACAGTTGACAGTGTGTTGCTATGAAAACTGCCTTTGAACTTAAAAGCTGGGGGTTATGGGGTTAGCCGGATTTCTGCTGTGGAATAGTGTGGTGTTCATCGTTTGTTTGTTGATTTTACCCGTTTTGTACGAGTAGTAGTTTCCTGATAGCTTTTTGCCACAGATGCACATGTGTGATGCTGGACACTGAAGATATGTGTGAGATTGCTTATATATGTGTGCAGTTATATGTGTGAAAGTGTAAGTTTTTTTTACTCTAGACTGTGCTGGGTTTGTTGGTGTTATTTGTGTATGGTTAGTTGGTGGTCAGTTCCTTTTAAAATCCAATGTGATGTTTTAGTTGTTACTGTATTACTCTGACGTCTTTTCTGTGCTTTCACTGAAAGAGCAGTGTTCTTGAGATGGGGTGTGTGTTTTAGCATCACACTAAAAACTCTTGCCTGCTTAGATAATGTGGTATATAGTGATTTTCCGTATTTTAACAACATACTTTTAGTGGTCCGGTGACTCACTTTCTGTAAGAGAAGCTTGTATCGTGCTGAACAGGAAGGTCGTCTGTTTGGTCGGGCTACTGGGCCCGTTTCAAGTGATATACTGGTCCCATTTTCCATCCTCTGTTATCTTGTCAGTTGTGAGACTCAAGTAATGGCACATAAACTTGATAAAGGCACAGTCATAATTATTATGTATCCCATATGGTAAGTGTGCAGGTACGACTCTAGTCAAGTTGCAAGAGGTGTGTGTGTGTGTGTGTGTGTGTGTGTGTGTGTGTGTGTGTGTGAGATTCAAACCTGATGTTGTACCAACAGTAATTTAACTTGCTGTTGGCAGGTTTACCATCACCTTGCCCTCAGGTTCTGTGTGTATGACTATATGTGTGCGCTCAGGTGCAGTCGAGTCTGACCTGATATTATACTTGACGTAATTCAACTTGCTATTTCCTGGCCCTCGGCGTCTGACCCTTTTCTCTGTGTGTGTGTGTGTGTGTGTGTGTGTGTGTGTGTGTTTCCTTGTATTTTGGGGAATTTCCTGGTGTTGTGCTGAAATCAAAATCACAGTACATGTCTATGTTCTTGTAGTGTAGTACTTACGTCTGCCCGCATTCGTCTGTTGTCTTTTACTTATTTTGACCCAATACTCTAGCTTATAACCATTGATGGTTTGTTTTGATGGTCGCATCATGGTCATAATTATAGCTGCAAAGATTGGCTACTAAATATGGACTGTTTTTGTTTTATTTGCAAAATGTTTGCTCATAAAGATATACTGGTTTCATGGAACTGGTAATAGCTTAATCTGCATACTGAAAAACGCCTGTTGGAAAAAAGTAAGGAAAATTTCCTTGCATTATTTTGTTGCTTGTTCTATTCTGCAGAAATCAAACTACAGATATTTTGATAGTTATCTCTACACCAGCATTTCTGCATGTTAATTACTATCTACATTGTATTATTTGCATGGAATTAGTCAGTGCATTGGTTATTTTGAAGTGTGTAAATTTAACTTTCTAATGCTTCAGAAATGGGAGTCACCCTTTATTTTAACGCATACAAAGGTTCTTCTAATTCTTTATACACAGTTTGGTACAGTAAGAAGGCTTCTACATACAAACATCTCATGTTTGTAAGAGCTGTAGTTACAAGAATAAAGAATATATGGTTTTCCGTTTGCATAATCGAATTATTCTGCCATGCAAGAGATCCCCATAATTGTCTCAGCAGTCTTCCTTAGAGCAAAAGATTGTTTCCACAGAAAAAGAAAAACATTGAGAGAAAAAAATTGTAGTCAGGTTTAAATAAAAAAAACACCTTTTTATTAAATCTCTGAATGCACCAGATTGCACAGATTTATTTTAAAATATATCTGGGTCAGCATAGCCTCGCGCAAGTCTAGAAGGGCGACTGCAGACGCACGTTCCTTCTCCACATGTTTCCATTTTCTTTTCTTTCTTTCAGGTCAGTTTTGACCTTTGATAAATCTTAGCTTGCGATTTACTGTAATGTTTTTATTATTTGAAACTGGAAAAATGTTTCAGTGACCCTTGTTTTCTTCCTTTTTACCAGGTTCTTTTACTAGTCATTCTAGAATCAAAAATTGTTTCTTATGCCTTGGGATGCCTTTGAAACACAGACCTCATGCTGTGCAAGATCATGTTGATTAATGTCCTGTTTTTAACTTGCTTCTGCTGCTGAAGCTATTTTGTACATACCTGGTTTTGTTGTTGTTGTTGTTGTTTTTTGGGGTGTTTTTTTTTTTCCTGTTTTGTTTTTCTTGAGGGAAAGATAGAAAGCAACTTCCGTGTCTGGGAGACTTTCCTTGGTTGTACAAATAATGGTTGGTGACATACAGTGTGGGACCACATTTTGTATTTTGTAATCCAGAGTTCAGAAACAGGTACTGCAGCCATGCAGTTGGGTTTGTATTTCCTTGTGGCAGCCCGCTCTCGGTCTGTAACGCTCTGTTGTTTTGAGTTTCAGTAAAATCACGGTCTTTTTTCGGGGGGGTATCATGAATGTTTTAACTTTGTATTTGAGCCACCCTCAGTCAGTGACGTGGAGTGTTTTGAAACATTTCAGCGGGCTGCTGAAACTATAATCAATGCTGTGTTGATCCCCATCATTCCTTCGCAACTGAAACCTTACGCATAGGACATCGGCTGAATAATGATTTTGGCATAATGTGAATGAAATACTTGCCAAACCGATTTTTTTACACAACTTGTTTGGAGATTTTAGATTAGGCCTGCAGAAATGAAATTTGTTGTTTACTGTAGTGTCATTGGTCTCCTTTTTGTCATATCTGCTGTGTTTGTTACTACATGTATGCATTTTAAAGTAGGTTGTTTCTGAGGTTTAGTTGCTCATTTGTATTGTATCATCAGATTTATTCTCTTAATCAGAAAGTAAAGCAACAATTAAGCATCAACGCTTTATGGCATTGCCATGATTCATCCATAAGTACAGTACTCCTCGCTTAACGTCACTACCGTTTAAGGTCACACCTCTGATAAGATCAATCAGGTTGTTGGTCCCGACCAAAAGCCTTCTTTGTACCATTTAGAATTCCTCGCTTAGCGTCACCTCGGATAAGGGAAAACCTCGGATTACGTCACCCCCGTTTTGGTTCCCAACTGGAGAAGACTACCGCTTAAGATGAAATCCATGTGATGAGAGTGGCTTCCCTTGGAAACAACACCCGGATTTGCACTGCGATGTGAAGACGAAACAGACGAATATTTTATTTTTATTCCATGAGATGATACCCAAAGACTGAAAATGGAAACTGGAAGGGGGGGGGGGGGGGGGGTTGATGAACTGACGATAAAGATAGTTTACCGCAGATGAGTATACTTAAAAAAGATTTCTTATTTCGTTCAGGGTCCTTTTAGATCTAGAAATTGGAACAATCTTTGTGAAAGAGATAAGAGCTGCAATGCAGGGAGCAATGTGGCGATATGATGGTGGTGGTGATACTTATGTTGTTAGAGAGGGAGGGGGGGGGGGGGAAGAGAGCGAGAGACCTGGTTAATTTCTAGGCTTAGTCGGAAGGCAAGTTGAAGTACTTTTGCAGGTCACGAAACATCCGTTCAACCATCCCTCAACCACGTAACAGGGGCAAGATGTTTGGAGGGGGCTTGACATCAGCGGCTGGGGGGGGGGGGGGGGAGCGATCCACAGGGTTCGGAAAAAAATTAAAAAGGGGAGGGGGGGGTATATGCATTGGCGTTCGTTTATGCTTGCGTGAGCGCGCGCGCGCGCGCGCGCGTGTGTGTGTGTGTGTGTGTGTGTGTGTGTGTGTGTGTGTGTGTGTAGAATTACATATTTTGGCGGAAAGTCTTTCGGTCTAAAATGTGAAAAAATATTGAGCTCCTCGGATAAGATCAAGTTTTTATCTGGTAGTTGATCTTATCAGAGGACTGTTTAGCGTGCCCCTCGGATAAGATCAAAAAAAATTTTGGCCCCTTGGGGGGTCACCTTAAGCGAGGAGTACTGTACATTGATGTACTGGCAAGTCTCAAACCATTGGCTAACATACAGCAAAATGTTACAGATTTGGGGTGGGAGGTATTGCTACTTTGCTTTCAGCATGGCTATCTCGATTACGCACGCGCAGTGCAAAACATTCACAAGCGTACTACAACCACAATGTCTTGTTAAGCTGTTTATGTGTGGTCTAGTCCTTGATGTACAGGTTATCATGTTTAAATGCAAGACAGTATGTGTCAACACTTGTTGGTATGTGAGTGCACATTGATCTGTTTTCTTCTTGTTTTTCTCCCCTTGTTTGTATGTGAGTGCACACGTTGATCTGTTTTCTCCCCCCCCCCCCCCCCCTTCTCTACATTATACTTTCAATAAAACATCTTTGATTGATTTCTCATTACTGTGTGTTCATTTTGAGCATATGAAAAATAAAACAACTTCCAACTACTAAAAAGACAACAACAAAATGCCATGCAATTCCGAAAAAGTGTAAGTTTGTAAGTGTATTTTGTTCACTATTGCACCAAGCTGACATCCACTGGGGCAGACATCATCACATTCACATCAATACAAGTAGCTTTCTCAAAAAGGATATGCTCGAGATAGTACAGCTTTAGACAATGTGTAAAACGAATATGCTGTAACTTAATGAGCATTTTTAAAGTTCACAAATACCCTAACCAACACATGCACACAGGGAAAAAAAGGTACTGAAGTTAAAACCTTTCTAATATTTCACCATCAAGCAAGTTTCGTGCTGGAACCCGGCTGAACTCTGTTAACAATAACGAAATTCTTGTCTAACACTTGCCAGCAATAATTTATTTAACAAATAATTTAGATGACTTTGAAATGACAGGTGAGGGGGTGGGGGTATGGGTGTGTGAAGGGGTGGGTGAGGTGGGTCTGTACTAGACAATCCTAACTGGAAGTAGTGTTTTCCATCACCATAATTATTAATTGCCTATTTTCAGATACAGTATCAATGTTTTTTGTTGTTTTTTTTCTGATGCTAAAGGAAACCACAACAGAAAAACCTGAAAGGGTAGATAGACATCTCCCAAGTTGGCACCCACTGCAATGGAAGGCACTTCAGGGAAGCATAACACACAGTGCATGACATTCGTGCATACAAGAGTTTAGCAGTCTCAATGTAAAACATCTTAAGCAACAATAATTTAACGTGTAAGTATACATGTCTGCAAAAAGCAGACATCTACCAATTTCAGCGAAAAGTAATGGCTTAATTATAAATGTTACTACATCCATGGATGTTACATTTGTGTGCACAATGTTAATGCTAATAAAGTTCATTCCCCCAACCTAATACTTTGGAATGTATGTTCAAACAAAAACAAAAGAATCAAGATCCAAATGAGTGGAAAATGAAAAATCATGCTGGAGCAGAAATGGACATACAATGTACGCTGCTGATGTCTAGCGTGTATTTGCAGTTTCCGTGAACGAAGTATTTTCAGTTTAACTACATCCCACTCATAAAGTTTAGTGGCCAACAGCCAAAACAGTATGTGGAAACCATGCAGAACCAACTTCTCCAAAGCAGATGCAATCGCCAGCTCTGGGATCATCTTTCAAGGTAGTGTTCCTTATTATGCACATAGTGCGTCGTTTACACAGAGATTTCAAAATCTGATGCAGAGATTTTTGAGGCTGTACGTCATTGACTTTACAAAATGACCCCCCTGAGTTTGACACACAGGGTCAAAGTGACTCTCAGTTTTGAAAACTGTAAGGAACTGGCACCTGGTAAAATGGCCTAAACATAATTCAGTTAATGGTTTGTTTTTTTGTTTTTTGTTTTTTTAGCTTCAGTTTCTTAACACATTTTTGAAAACATCTGGATAATAATCACAAGACATCACAACAAAAAACAAGTTGAGTGTTCAGTCAACGGTGATGGACAAGCCCTTGATCTCAGCCAAAGTCTGCTGGATGTGCGTTGCATATTCACTGTTAGAGCAGTCCTTTTGTCCGTTCATAGTGTTGGACAGTTCGCTGTACACTTTGAATGCTTCTGTTGTGTGTTGAACCTGAGAAGTAACAGAGGATTTCATTTGCAGTACACTGCACAGCAAAAAAGGATAATAAAGTGATTAAAAAAAAAAAGAAGCCTGCATACATAAACAAAATAATTTGCATTTGGGGTCAGTACTGGACCATGTTGGACATGGACGTGAGCCCCTGTATACAATTACGGCACTGCTTATTCACTTAAATTTACTTTTTAAAAAAGTACACACACCTTAAAAACAACCTTAAAAAAAAACTGACCTGTGATTTGATAAGTGTCTCAAGGGAAGGTTGGAAATATTGGATGCGTCCCTCGTACAGACGTGGCATGTCCTCCACAAGGGCGGCATTCTGACTGCTGAACTCGTTCTGGGCGACCACCAGTGCTCTCTTGCCCTGTGAACATGCACATTCAAAATCACACACCTGTTTGGGTTTTGAGAGTCAATATGGTTGGTCAAGCCTGTCAAGATGCATGCTGTCCTGCACGTCCAACATTTTTTTATTTCTTTTTTCTCACAAAATGGTGGGGTGGGTATTTGGGAGTTTAACATCCTTTTCCACCACATAAGGTTGATATCAGAGACGGGGCAACGAGAAATAGGCCAGCACAAATATTTGGCCCTAGCCTCTTGTGAAACCATGGAAATACAAGAAACAAACACACATACACACACACACAAAAAAAAGACAGAAATTGGCCCCAGGGCTGAAAACACTCCTGCCTGACTGATATGTGATACTGATAAACTGTCCTGCTTGTCCCACTTTTTTTTTCTTTGCCGACCACAGCAGAAAAAAAAAGGCAAAAATTAGCATAGGGGTGGCTGAATTCTGCCAAAGGGCTGAAAAAACTCATGCCTGCATGAAGCATACATGACTCTGAATTTGCCTCATACAAAGGCTTTTGCCAGTGTTGACTCTGGCCAGAACTATGAGGCTAAAGCAAAGTGTTACTGCAATATACCATTGTTATGGAGGGTTACTTTCAGCCATGGTAAACTCTTCTGCAGATTTACACAACAGCTATCAGTCTCTGGTAGCAGAGTTAAAAATCTTTGAAGACAAACGATGGCAGCCCAGATGGCGGGGTACCTGGAATCTGTATCATCACAGGGGATGACGACGGGAGTGGGTGGGTGTTTGGGGGTTTAACGTCCTTTTCCATCACACACGGGCGATATCAAAGACGGGCCAACGATGAAGAAGCCAGCACAAACACTTGGCCTCAGCCAGGATACAAACTCACGACCCGAGCATTAGAAGTCCAATGCTCTACCACTCGGCCACCCTGGCTCCCCGACGACGGGAGTGTTAAGCATGATTCTGTTAATTACAGGTAATGTTATGAAGCTCGCTCATACACCTGCCTCTAAGTTGTGTACATTATGCAGAATCTGACAGCACTATATCTCAAGTATCCATTCTACTCACAGCATCCAGCTTAACAATGTTGGGACCAGTTCTGTCTCGATCCTGATACTTGCTCACTTTACTCTGGCATTTCTGAAGCTCCTGAAACACAGACACCAATTTTAATTTACAAAGGAAAAAGAAAAAAGAAGCATCATAAACAAAACTATGCACGGCATACAGTCTTGTTTATGTACAACTTTAGCCGCAAAAGAGTCTTTGTTGCTTGTCCTAATACTCAGGGGCTGCGTTTACTGCATTTTTTGCGCACATATTGCATTTTGGGGATGCCCGACACATTTTCAAGGGACCTCTGCATACTCATACACATTTTGAAATGGCTTTGACGGCATTCCTGCTTGCTGGGCTAATCCCTTAATTGTCAATTACCGTCAGAGGGCAGTCAGTGGAGTGTGACACTGGTCACTAGCCTGTCGAGTGACGACAGGAAGCACTCTGTGTGACTTTTTGCGGCCTTTTGATGCCCTTCACAGGCTAATGTCATAAAAATCAGAACCTTCAGTCTGATGTATACATATTTTCTTTAATGCCATACGCATTTTTACTGACCCTCTTGCTGTTTCTACAGCAAAATGCAAAACACCAGCACGACCCCTGCTCACTTGTATGCATCAAAGTTCATGCTGAGCCTTACCCGCTACATTTTCACAAAACTAGTCTACTAAAACATAAAAAAATAAAAAGGTCTATCATCCCTGTCCTTGCCAACATGCATGCTATCTAATTACCACTGCACTTATAAGGTTTGGCAAAGACACCGATATTTGGAAGCAGATTGTTACCTCCCCTGCCTCACCTGTAAGGATTGTTCTCTCCTCTTCACAGCTGCCTGGATATTGGGGAAGACACTATTGAGTCTGAAAACAAGCAAACACATAAATAAATAATGGCTAGTCAAGCAGAAACAAGAATCATTCTGGTTTTCTAAATGACCCATGAATGTAGTGCTTCTAGTTTTAAAAGAAAAAAGAAGAAGTATGGTTTACATCAGCTTTTAACACCAATCAATAATAATAATAACAATGAGTATTGTATAGGCGCTTTACCCAACTTCATGCATCGGCTCAAAGCACCGCGTGCATCACACACATTCTCTCACACACTGGACATAAACGCATTACAATCACGTGGTGCGAAAGGTCAGCTCAGCTATTTAAATTTTGGAATTTAGAATTGCATTTATTTTTCAAATTTTGTGGGCTGAACATTTCCAAAGCAGAGGGGGAGGAAGCCGGAGTGCCTGGAGAGAACCCCCGAGGATTCGCCCGAATGAACGGTGCCACATACAAGAACGAAAAATTCTTTGCCCCGAGTGGGACTCCAAACACTCAACTCTCGCATTGGTGACAAGTCTCTTAACCACTAGACCACCGACCGCCCCGGTAACATATTACTGTTGAAATACAAGGAAGTCATTGAGAATGAAACATAAAAAGCTGGGATATTTCATGAATGGTATCCTGACTTAAAGTTAAATGACATTTAAGTCTTTACACCCCCACCACATACTGCGTAGGAAACACAAATGCTTGCTGAGTGCATGATTAGCCTTCAACCTTTGCTCAAATTCAAACAAGTAAATTTGTCTGCAGAACCAAGAAAACAAAGACATACTTTCTAACTGGATCAATGACAGCTTTCTGCAGTACAGAATTCTGCAATAGAAGGAGAAAGATGTGTAGATTAATCTACAATTCCACATAATCGCTTGTCAAGCTTGGTTGTTGTTGGGTTTTTGTTGTTGTTGTTTTGTTAGGTAGCATAAAGATTACCAACTAAGATGCATCTATATATATATATATATATATATATATATATATATATATATATATATATATATTTACGAAATTCTGATTGTGTCCTTACAGTCCTATGTTAACCTGTCTTAAAAAACCACAATGTACAGTAGAAAGATTTCCACTTGCAAATGTAGTGTGCACATCATAAACAGGAAGAAACTATCTGAACTCCACAATTTTGGTGGTTCATCATCATGAAACATTTATGAATTTCGCCAACACTGGATGACGCCTTTCTATTTTGATCATCCGTCAAACAGACACTCACCGTTTCCTGCATGTGCATGTCAAGGGTGGTGAGAGCATGGTCCCATTCTTCCACAGTCCATCTAAGTTCGTCCTCTGACTGACACAACACTGTGCCTAGCAAGTCCTGAGTCAGCCGTCGCTCAGCTTTTGTCAGGGCTGCGGAAATAAAAGTCATGGTGTCAGTTCAGATGTTTCACAGGGTGATTTTTTAAATTTTATTTTTCATCTCAACAAATTGCTGTGGCAAATTCACAAGTCCAATACGATGTAAACTGCCACTTTCTGCAGTCAAACTACCAAATAGGAGCAGCTGTCTTTAGCAGCTGATGCCAGACATGAGAGACACTGAGATTCAACCTGCTTCTAAAAACATGCATGCATGCATGTCTAGGGTGTATTTGGACACAACATGAGTTCTACAAATGCATGCATCGAATAGATTTACTACCTGTGTTGGCCTCGACCACTCGTTTTCCATCTTTGTAAAGTCTCTTCGTAACCTCCTCAAGCCTGAAATATTTAAGGTGCACATTTATATATATTGTAAAGTCATAGCTTGCAGTGCTATAGCAAGCCTTTTGTATAGAATGTATGAGGAGAGTATAATATAAAATACATGAATAAATGGAAAACAAGCAAACAAACAGAAACAGGAACAGTCAACATAAACACAATTAGTGAATTAAAAATCAATAATGCATCTCCCTACCAAATGGGGAAAAAGTACCATTCTGCACAAAATAACATGCAGGTACAAATGTTTACAGTGAAGTAAATACACACAAATGAACAATAACTATATCATACTTACTCTTCTAACTTTTTCACCTCCTTTTCAAATTCTCTTTCAGCCTGTTTGAAAAAAAAAATCACAACATTTTATTTCATCACTGTTGCCTAAGTACTGTGGAAAAGTCTCCCCTGATAATGTTTTGTGGATCTATAAACCACAATTTCTTAAAACTTATATGCTTGTGTTCACCTAAATGAAGGTGGCTTGTGATAGTCACAGTACACAACAGCAAATGCCACACACCTAAGAAACATACGAAACACACTGTACCCAAACATGAGGCAATGAAGTCAGAAAAAAAAAACCCAGCTACCCCCCCCCCCCCCCAAAAAAAAAAAAAAAAAGAAAAGAAAAAAAAAGACCACCAAAACAGTTTGACAAAGTATACTCACAGCCCTAGAAACAACAGATTTCTTTGGTGCCGACAACCGGCTGAATGGATTCCTGCAGAATTAAAAGAAAATAACCCTACATAGTATATATTCCAGCAGCCCCAGTGCTGAAACCAAAGATGACTACACACATACTCAGAATTTTACCTGCAGACAGTTCATCTCCAGACACACTCACTACAAGTTAGAATTAGTGCTAGTAGTAGTATGTACTAGATCGAAACAACGTTTCTGTTGTTTATTTACAAACAAAATCACACAAGTTTTGGTGAACACCTGACTAATACCTTTATTGACAACGCCATGCAAGATTCACGAGAAAGACTGACTGAACTACGGACGTTTAAATGAAAGTGTGGATGAAGTTGTATCCAAGACGTACGGCGAAGGTTAAATTCTTATTTCAATGGATCAAAGTGAGTGCGATTACACGGGTACCGTACGGGAACTTCCACTGTACCCTTGCTGAGCAACCGTTCCATTTCTGGGGCTAGGGACACTGCCATGCCAGAGAGTGTAAGCTAAAATGTTTCGACAAGTGTTTGAGAAATTTATACATTGCTTATCACATCTGCCTAAAACTAGTTGGGATCTAAACTTATACACGCTTATATTTACCAACTCATTCCTCTTTTGCCAAGCAACACATCTGCGTAAGACTATCCCGAAGACTTGGACGTCTGCTAAAAGCGGAAGTATTGTGTTATCCTCTACTCCATTTCAAAATGTTCTTGTTTTAGAAAGAATAACAATTAAGATTGAAATAGTAACTTATTGCCGAAATTTAAAATTATACTGGGATCCAAAAATTTAAAAAATATGACGATATTACGGGACTGTAGGAAAACACGAATGAACACTTTTTGGCATTTAGAGTACATGTTTTCAATATGGCGGCCCCCATACAACAGCTTGCGAGACTAGCTTCAAGAACTTTTTCCCGGCTAAACACTTCTGAAGGGGTACAGCCAGACAAAATCAGTCAGTTGAAATCTGCTTTGGGTGAGATAACAGCAGCTGATGTCAATTTTGACGCCAACTTTATCAAACAACGAGACAGTGCGCTTGCTTCTCGTGCTCGAGCTCCCGTCACGTACATTCATCTTTGGGAGGACGACACTTTCTCCATGGGCATCTTCGTCGTCAAGGGTGGCGGGCGTCTGCCGCTGCACGATCACCCAGGAATGTTTGGGTTGATCAAAGTTATTCACGGCACGCTGAAAATTATCAGTTTGTCTGAGGTCGAAGGGGTGCCAGTGCCAGATGACGTCAACATGCAGGTGAAGAGATGGCAGAAACCTCGGCTCAAATCCGTGACTGTTGACAGAGAGGGGATAGTGTCGTCTGGCGACGGGTGCTGTCAGCTGACGCCCAGCAGAGGAAATTTCCATGAGATCACAGCTGTTAGTGACGTAGCAGCATTTGTAGACATTCTTGCACCACCATACAACAAATCTCAAGACCGAGACTGCCATTATTACAGTGAAGTGCTAAAAAACAGTGCCAGTGCCAGTGCCAGAAATGTTAAATGGCTCATTCCTGTCCCTCAGCCACTTGACTTTTGGTGTGACACAGTCGATTACACAGGACCACATATTAATGTAAGGGCATAGTAATCAAGAACATGGACGTTGGTATACAAGTCTGACTGCTGAGAGAAAGACAATCAAAACTGCACTGTGCTTACAGTTTGTTTTGAAATCTGTGATATAAGCAGGATTTATTTGCTGACAGTTTGTAAATCCATTTCTGACCACCTGACAGAGGCATTCTGGTTCACCGTTGTGAAGTGCTTTTGATGCAACTCTTCCTAAATCTTCACAAATGTGTTTTCACCTACATGCACCTTTTCAGCATTTGACCTGAGACATTATTAGTTACGGATCGAGGTTAAATTGCCATTTCAAAACTCGAGCATACGCCTGCTGCGTTCATTTTTGGAGGCCTTTACAGGTTGAAAGTGGTACACATGTATAACTAATGTTCCACTGTTTGTATAAGGTAAATAGAGCCAACAGTATTAGTTCATGGCGGAGAAAATGCATAGGAGTTGTTGCTTCCAGTCATAAGAAATGAGTCATCTGGCTTAGCCAGTTGAGTGTCAGACTCGAGATCAGAAGGTTATAAGTTCAAATCGTGACAAGTCTGAAAATATATATATATATATATAGACGTGGCCCTTTTTCCAGTGACCCACCCTTACTATGGTCACGACGAAGTTCTCAATTAAGTATCCCCATGATTGTTGTGCTGTGTGAAGGGACATCATGTTTATTCTAATGTTACATGGGATAAAATAGCCAGTCGAGTAATGTGTACTTAGACTACAAAATTGTGTGTATTTTGACTTGTGCAAATTGACCATACTGACTGATGACACACTTCAGCAATGATTGACAGCTTTAAATAAAAATTATTTACATTTTACTCTATTTTTTAAAGTTTGTTTGTGTTCAGATCATTTTATGTTGTGCATTTGTAGTGTAATTGCAAAGGGGGAATTCAGAGAAAGCTAATGCTATAAATATTTTGAGACACACGTTGGATGACGTGGGCAATCTGTCTGTAAGATTCTTTTCCCATGGGTTCCAAAAAAGCACTGTGTGCACAGCGGTAAAAGAATGCGTAGGTGCGCACGGATTTTGTATTACCTCCCCTGGACTGTCAGTCAGCTATTACTCGGCTGCTGCGGTCAGAACGTTCGTCCACGGCAGGGACTTACATAAGTCCCTGTCCACGGTGACCGAACGCCTTTACATTACCGGCAGTTGAAAGACTCTAACACTG
The DNA here is from genome assembly GCA_018292915.2 of Batillaria attramentaria. Lineage (NCBI taxonomy): Eukaryota > Metazoa > Mollusca > Gastropoda > Batillariidae > Batillaria > Batillaria attramentaria. The sequence continues at coordinate 40,736 of JACVVK020000781.1, forward strand.
TTTGCTTACAGATAACACGTCACGTATTCAAACGTCGTTTTGTGTACCGTCCATAGCTACTTTTTGCTTTTGAAGCACAAACTGATTTGTTTTCTACTATTTGATTTGCATAGTGTACGAAGGGGGGGGGGGGGGGGGTGAAAGGGGCGGTAAGGGGAGTTGCACATGATGCAGGACCAAGGTAGGGTAGACAGGGAGGATGTGGGAATGGGTGAGGTCACTGGTGAGTTATCCAGGCTCTCCACACGCCACACTGACGCGATGACAGATGACAGGCTTGATGCTTGTCGCCCGCCACTGACCAAGACGGAGGAATGTCGGCCAAGTGCAAGTGCTGACGTAATCGGTAAAAGGTTTGTTACTTCTGTCATACCTGTCCGTCCGAGCCGGCATGGCCTATGTACATCTGACATTTAGAAAAGTACGTCATTTGACACGAGACGCGTCACCCGGGCAAAGGTGATAAGCCAATGCACTAATCGTGTGCTGGCGCTGATTTGAACAACGTACGGTGCGTGAGAGAGAGAGAGAAATATAATATTATACAGTGTATGTCAGTGGAATATGAGTATTTACTGTATTTAATTATACAAGGTGCTATTGCCGTGTGCTGGGTGTAGGACCGAGCAGACCGGCGTGTGTGTGTGTGTGTTGAGAAGAAGTGGAAGTGTGGATGATCTAATGAGACGATACCCCACTTATTTATTCATTTGTTCAGGTTGTTGTTTCCTGAAGCTTATCAAGGATTATATACATGTCCTGTCCGTCCACATATCAGAGAGCTGAAAGCCACGAGCGGAGTTTGAAGGCTGGTGTCAGACAATCAACCTTCCTCCATTTACACAGACCGCCAGTGTCGGTTAACGGCCGTGGTCACAGGTGCACGGGTGGTCAGTGGAAGATGCATAAATTATCAGTTAGTGCCAAACGGCGCTCGATTTCATAAACACAGGCCTGCTCATGTGCTGTTACAACTGGTGGAGAGCCAATGATCACTTAGTTCAAAGTCATAGATTTTACTGACTGTTGCCAGCATTCAACTGACTGAAACAGTTTGCTATCGTCATGTACATTATTCTTTTAAACATTGTTCACTCAGACCAGAGACATAGATGGGATCTATGTCTCTGCTCAGACATAGAGTCTATCTGATTCATTACAGAATACATTCCTCGTATTTTTTCGAGCAATCACAATAATTTTGATCTCGTCATTCTGAGACCTGCTTCTCTCTCTCTCTCTCTTTTTTTTTTTTTTTTTTTCACCAAGCCATAATGATGATTATGTACGTGTGTGATCACTGCTGGCTTCTTGTCCGAAGTTTCAAGGGAGAGTCAGTCCTGTTTTGGCCAGCTTGTATTCTATCGCCGCCACGTTTTGAAGTACTCTGTCGGACTTCAATCAGTCGTGGTTTTACTGGCTAAACAAACGAAAGCAAACAAGTTAAGCAAAATTGAAAAGTGGACGAGTAGCGAAACTTGTGACATCACGGTATGCAAATCAATGGCGTTACTGAATCACGGCCGGTACTGAACAAGTATGATTTTTTTTTTTTTTTTTTTTTTGGTGCGTGCAGTGAAACATTTTTATCCTTGTGTGTGTGTGTGTGTGTGTGTGTGTGTGTGTGTGTTATGCCCCGTGCATGTGTGTGTTTTCAGTCAAAGCAAAAATGGCATAAAATATACTACATGTACACACAGCCAAGACCAAATTAGGTCTTTAAGTCTTTTCTATCGACTCGCCAAACACATTTCCGAGACAAAAGCAAGAGACTGCACTGACACGGTACAGGAGAACTGATATTCAAAACTTGACACGCCGGGTGTACATCAGTCTGTATATATCTATATCTCTTTCTATATATATATATCAACCTACTTCTCAGTGCAAGCTGATAGACGGAGCAAAGTATTCGTACCTGGCAACGCCTTCAGACTGACCATATTTTATGCGTCAGTTGATAGGTTTTACATGACCGAGAACCACATTTTTTCGTGGCGACATGTCAACTATTTATGACCCACTTCGGCTAAAACTGATTGCTGTTCAGCCGGCCCTGCAACTGAGCACCGGCTGTACTCGGCGCTCAGTTTGGCCTGTGCACTGGTAGGCTTACTTTCCGTCACCGTGATGGACTCACATACTCATATATGTATATACAGAGATATATATGCACTGTGTATGTGTGTCAAGTACCATTAGGTTTCCATATCTGTAGTTTTTTTCGCTGCTACTTTTCATTTTGAGGGCCATTTCGCTTTATATATTTACTTGACAGTTCTGTTTAGGGGATCACTGATGGGAAACGCCCTTCAGTTTAGTTCACGGTCTCCGTCAGCTGCGCCCTCAGTCAAGTTGGTGTACCGACAGTGCTTCAGTGAGCTGACTGAATTCGTGGGCATGAGACTGGTGTCGTAGAATATTTAGGAACCAGGATAAATCGGAACCGGTTCCCCAAAATCCTAGGATATTTCGGAACCATTCCCATTTATCCTAGGATAACCCTAACCCTATTCCCATTTATCCTAGGATAAATCGGAGATGGTTCTGAAAAATCCTGCCACCAGGGCCAGGATAAATCGGAATGGTTCCCATTCGTCCGGTCAGTTCCGAAATATCCTGTGACACCGGCCTCAGTAAAATATTGAACACGCGGATATATGTTTCAGTTTTGTTCATCAGTTCTCAGTCAGTCTCAGGCTGAGTCTATCTCAGGCTCTCTCTCATATCATTATACAGTCGGGTCCACCTATAACGGCCACCGGATATACCGGACATCGGTTATACCGACAGGGCAAAGGCATTCCCCTGCCGAGGGCCTTCTTTAACATGACTAGAAACTCATCGGTTGTAGCGGCCACCGGTTATACCGGACATCGCTTATACCGGCACCCCTTTCTCGTCCCCAGGGCCCCTTTTCTCCGGATAAAACGGCCGGCGCACATATTGCATCGATTATACCGGACACCACTGTCTCCTTTCTTGTCCCAGAGCCTGATATACCGGACACCGGTTTGAAAGCGATTACGAATCAGTATTTCCAATACTATTCAGTACAGGAGAACTTTTTTTTTTTTACATAGTTTGTTCTGAATCTTGTAACTCATCATGTACGATTTTATATGTAAGATTTCAAGGCAGACAGATCAAATACTGCAAAGGAAAAGATTCTTGTTCTTTTTTCTCTCAAATTTACGTGCAGAAATTGCTCAAGTTTAACATAATCTCTCTTGGCATAGAGTCAGAATTTTAGTTTCAGCAGTGAGTCTACACGAGACTCCCTGGTTTCAGAAACTGTAAACAAAGATTTTATCACAAGAATTGTTTTGTTACAGAACGCAAGGAATGGTTTTAGAATTTAGATAACTTTTCTTTTTTTTAAAACAATTATTTCATGCTGTTAGTTGCATTTCAGTCTGCATTTTAATTTGTGTTATCCATTTATTTCGCATTTTTGTCTGTAAGCCTTTCAGCGTTCAATGTTTCCTTTAGGGAATAAAAGGTTTTCGCTATAGATGTTTGCAAAATAGTGTGAACGTGACTATTTTTGTGTAATTCCAACCAGTATAGACGCATTACCAGCTATTCACGACTTTTTTTGGAATGTGTACACGGTACAGTAAGGCTACAGGCTGTGGGGCAGCTGGCAGGGCCAGCAATGAAAAATAAAATTGATATAATTGATAAATCGTAAGTGTTGCCGTGATCGTTTCTCTCTCTCTCTCTCTCTCTCTCTCTCTCTCTCTCTCTCTCTCTCTCTTCTCTCTCTCTCTCCCTCTCTCTCTCTCTCTCTCTCTCTCTGTGAAAAAAAATTAACAATGAGTTTTACTTTATTTTCATCTAAATGTCTGATCAATGTCAGTTAAATCGTGATTTTGAACGTAAAACGAATTAGGTTGTAAACACTAAACGATACACACGCACGCACGTTCGCGCGCACGTTCATACGCACACACACACGCACGCTCGCGCGCACAGAGAGAGCGAGAGAGAGAGAGATCCGTTATTTGCGGAAACATCGGATATACCGGAAAATGTCCGTAATATACGGAGACATCGGATATACCGTCCACCAGGACAAAAGTGGCCGCTATATCCGATGTGTTGTTTATACCGGACATCGGATATAGCGGCCACCAAAGTTCATGTCCCTAGGGTGGCCGCTATAACCGGATTTTACTGTACATGTAATTATCAGTCGCCGACACTGAGTGAATGCGGCCAGTCAATACTGGGTGGGCGGGTGTTTGGGGGTTTAACGTCTTTTTCCAGCACATGATACGGGTGATATCAAAGTCGAGGCAACGATGAAAAAGCCAGCACAAAATATCTGGCCCCAGCCGGGATACCGACTAGTACGAATCGTAGTTCATGACCAGAGCATTAGAAATCCATCGCTCTACCATTCGGCCACCCCGGGCCGGCTCCCCCATTCAATGCCAGGCTGAGTGAACCCGATCAACCGTGACTGGGGGCACCTCTGAACAACAACACTGAGTAAAGAAAAACAAAATAAATTAGGGAATTGAACCGGCGGAGCCGGACTGACTCGGTGGCTGAATGGCCACATCTGTCAGTTACCATGATCACAGTCAGTAGTGTCTCGTACCTCTACACTGATGATCATTTTAGTCCCACCGCCAGGCCGGGCCCGGCCATTCAGTTTCGATTCACCGAGTATGACTTTCACTGACTGCCAGTGATCAGGTCGAGTCAGTCAAGTTCAGTCAGTCAGTTCAGTGTTCAGTCGAGCCGGCTTTCATGCACCGGCGTCCACGGCCGGGACCACTTGTGACAGGCCCGCCCAGCCGGGGTTCATTTTCACTAGGTTCAAGCAGAGAGACTATACATTGTAATGCGGTCTCTCTGCCAGTGGTTCACTTCAAGTTATGAGGGCTGCCCATTGAGCGTTCGGGGATCCTCTTCGGTCTTGACCTAACCTTACGCTGCACAGCGAGTTCTACGTGTGTAAAGGTTGACTGGGGTTGGCCTGCCAAGGTGAAGCGGCGACCCTCTCACTCTCCTTCACCCCTCTCTCTCTCTCTCTCCCTTTCACTGTTTGCACCTTGCAGCGACTACACCAGTAGAGAACATAACCTGGCGGGGCGCCAAGCCACACTGGCATGCGAAAGTGGATCCGCAGCTATGCGTGTGACGTCATTTGTTAGTCATCCTAAACCGAGAGGTGAAGGCCACGCCGCTGTGACGTCAAACGCCGCAATCCCCTACAAGCCATCAAACGCGGCTCGGTGTGGTGCGACCCCGCCGTACTTTTTTTTTTTTTCCTCCTTTCCTCCTTTCCCCGCGCCCTGTAAACGTCAGCTGTGCTGGTGCAGTGTGCACTAACCTAGGTGTACAGGATCAGTGGCGGCGGAGACTGAGTTTTTCCGGTCAGTTCAGTTTACCAAACGGCTTGAAATCCAGGACTCCCCAGTAGACCACAGAAGTCTTCAGCGTAACTTGACGTAGCGGATTCATGCCAGTTCGAATCAGTATCCACACTGATGACGATGTACTGCTCACGCCGGGGGTAGATCTGCACCCAGAGGCGGGCGGGTGGGTGTTTGGGGTTTAACGTCCTTTTCCACCACATAGGGTGATATCAAAGACGGGGCAACGATGAAAAAGCCAGCACAAATATTTGGCCCCAGCCGGGATCGAACTCACGACCCGAGCATTAGAAGTCCAACGCTCTACCATTCGACCACCCCGGCTCCCCGCACGCAGAGGCCTTTTCGAGTAGTAACTGACGCCGACGGTTAGTGAAAGTCAGTTCAAGTTCTGCCTGGGTAGACTGTGACTATGTGAACGCCGGGTCGCCGGGTCTCAGTTTCCGCTTTCACACCGACCAGTACAAAAACCGAAACCAGTCCAGTACACAGTACTAGTAACCCATTGATCAGGAAACTGAGGGACATTCCGTCACTGTCTTTGAGTTTTCCCTTTGTAATTAATTTTCAAGTTGTCTACTCTCTCCCTCCCTCTCTCTCTCTCTCTCGGGAGCCGCGGTGGCCGAATGGTACAGCGTTGGACTCTCAATGCTCGGGCCGTGAGTTTGTGTGCCGGCTGGGGCCAGATATTTTGTGCTGGCTTTTTCATCGTTACCCCGTGTTTGATATCACCCGTAAGTAGTGGAAAAGGACGTTAAACCACCAAATACCCTACCCTCTCTCTCTCTCTCTCTCTCTCTTATCGCCGGTGTCAGTCGCGCCGTGCTGCTGTAGTTCCTTAACTTAGACTAGCAGGCCACTGAGCTTGTCAGTAAGACTGGCAAATAAGTATGTCTACAAACCACTATTCTGACCTCTCTCTCTCTCTCTCTCTCTCTCTCTCTCTCTCTCCGGCTCAGTCTCGCTCGCGTCATGAGTTCGATTCCCGGCTGGGGCCAAATATTTGTGCTGGCCGTTTTCCCGTCTTTGATATCATCCGTACGTGGCGGATCTCGGAGAAGGACGTTAAACTCCAATATACCCACCAACCTACTATCTCTCTCTCTCTCTCTCTCTCTCTCTCTCTCTCTCTCTCTGTCAGTGTGTGTGTGTGTGTGTGTGTGTGTGTGTGTGTGTGTGTGTGTGTGTGTGTGTGTCACTAAGCCTAACTGAGGAGCCAGGATAGCCGACTGGGCAGATCGTTAGAAAGAAATAGGTCGGCCCTACGTCATACTGCCCCACATCATATCCGATACTCCTGTCACTGAGTTCAGCCGGGGCTCCTGTCAGTCGCCACGCAAACATGGCGTAAGCATCTGCAGGATATTGACAAACCACCAAGGCGAGATTGAACAACTATTTTCAAACGGCTAGTGCATTTGGGTCGAGGTGACCATATGGTGGGGAACATGTGTATGTCCCGCCCAGGTCTGGGGAGCCGGGGTGGCCGAATGGTAGAGCGTTGGACTTCTAATACTCGGGTCGTGAGTTCGTATCCCGGTTGGGGCCAACAAATATTTTGTGCTGGCTTCTTCATCGTTGCCCCGTCTTTGATAATATCACCCGTATGTGGTGGGAAAGGACGTTAAGCCCCCCCCCCCTCCCCCCGCCCCCAGGTCTACGTTTCTACAGCAACCCTAACCTTAACCCTAACCCTAACCCTAAGCGGCCGCATGTAAAGAAGGGGTACAGACCGTCCTTGGGGAACATAGACCTCGGGGAAGGTAAAGTATCAATACTGACGTTTGTCAGGCAAACAACAACGCTGTGGACTGGAAAACTTTTCATCCCCTCCCTCTCTTTTCTTCTCACTTTCCTTTCTTCCTACTCTCCCTCTCCCCCTCTCCCTCCCTCTCCCGTCTCAGTTTTCATTGTCATTGTTATTATTATGCTGCAGGTAAGGACGTTAAACCCCCAAACACCCACCACCCCCATGCTGCAGGTATGCTGTGACAGTATTCGCCGTACTACCTTGTGAATGTTCACAGGCGGAGGCTATATATAGGCTTCTGGCCTCTTGCCACCGCCTGAATACTTGTTTGTGCAAACTGAACAGCGAAATAAAATCATCTTTAAATCAAAACTTTTCATCGAACTTGATGGGCTTAATCCGTACATCATCAGAATCAGTCACTTGGGGGCACGATATATAGCACCCGAAACCATTGTGGTAAATCAGCTTGGCGTACGTTGTAATGTTCAACGTTCGTCAGTAGAAGCGTACCGCGCTCCGAGCAGACGACATTCTGTAGTCAGTTGCGGACTGAAGACCAACTAGACAGAGCTGATTGGCGGCTATTTTTGGCGACTTTGTCGATCGGCGTGTAGTGCAGGCATGGAAGCAGTTAGGCCAAAGAAAGTCATAATTATTCCTCTACTGTCAGAAGCCGCGAAATGGTCGCAGTGGCCTAAAGATCTATTCGTTTGGCAAACAGAGCTTGGTAAGCGGCAGTCAGTTTTTCAAGTTCCCTCCAGAATTCAGACTTGTAACATACAGCTAACCCCCATATGTTGATACGGCATAGAGTATAGTTCTTGACACTGAGTCGCCAACTCAATGTTGTCAACTATCAAGACATTTTTTCACACAGAATGACAGGACTGCTAGTGTGTCAGTTAGACGGACAAAGAGCAGGGTGGGTGGGTGTCCTTTTTCTCTCCACGCATTGGTGATAACACAGACGGGTCAACCCCCCTTCCCCCTCCCCCCCCCCAAAAAAAAAGGCTAGCACAAAATTGTTTGGTCTCCATCCAGGATTCGGACTCACGACCCGATCACTGAAAGTCCGACGATGTACCATTCGCCTATCCCGCCGGTTCCCCAGAGGGAGAGAGGGGGGGGGGGGGCGAGAGAGAGAGAGAGAGAGAGAGAGAATCCAAGAAAAGGCCCAAAAATACGCTTAGAGTACAATAGATGAAACAACTTCAGTTCTCGAATTTTCGACATCGTGGAGCCTGCATCACCATTCACCAGGGGAACATTGACAAATACGTACAAGGACGGCCTTTCTTATTTCGATCTATTCAGCAAGAGAGGCGCGGGATTCAATTTGTCTCGTCTGTTGTCCCATGAGTGTGTTTGGAACCTTTTAATATTCTGATCATCCACAGGGGAGGAAGGGGTGCGTGGGGAAGGGGAGGGGGAGATAATCAAGATGGACGCCCTTTTTTTCCGTTGCTACGCCTCTTCAAAAGTTTCGACAACATTTGCTTTTATGTGAAGCCGTTATTTTAAAACATGAGCATAAACACATCTTTAGACTGTATTCATGTATTAGTACAAATCGGTTTCAGGGTCATGAACTGCCCCTTTTGAATCATTCTAACCGACAATTGAAAATCTAAAGCGTTTTTCCGGTGCCATGGTGTCCTGAAGTTGGAAAAACGCGGTGCTATGGCGTAGGAACCAGCTGACGGATTGGGGCGGTGCAATCAGTGATTTGGAGCGGATAGCACTGGAAAAACAGCCGTCCATTTTGTTTCACCCCCGTGATCCAGGCAGAGTTCGTTGGTAGAGTAACAATATGTCGTCAGTGGTTGGCCTGGAGGGACTAGCCAATTGTGATCGTCGTATCAGTGTGGCGCTGCACCGACGCCTTACATTGGTCGACGACGACTGACGTGGTCACGGGGGTTAAACAAAATGGGCAGGCGTTGTTCCGGTGCCCTACCGCATCAAACGTTTCAACGACGAGTATTAGTGCTCTCAGCTAAAGCCATTATTATGAAATATGAGCGTAAATATTCCTTTCGATTGTCAGTAATGGCGTATTAGTAGGGTGGGTGGGTGTTTGGGAGTTTAACGCCCTTTTCCCATGGATGATATAAAAAAACAC
>JACVVK020000781.1:62500-90000 GCA_018292915.2 Batillaria attramentaria
AAAGACCCACCCGCGCTCATTTCCAACTAAAACAAACAAACAAACAAAATCAGACATGATCACAAAAAACCCCAGCTGTTTGTGCATGCGCAGGATCGATACCGGAAGTCGCTAATGAGCGGACAGTGGCCAGGAAATCAGGGTGACGTCATCAGCATATCACAAGAATTTCGCTGACCCCACGCTACCACTACAGCGGCAGAGAACCGATTTTCCAATTCTCCATGCGGCCCCCGTGTTTACGTTGTCGATTCCGCATTGTTCCAGCCTGTTAATGAATTAAAGCACACGGCGCCGTGCCGCGGCACCGCAGACGTCACCAGTCGTTAGAAATGATAAAGAAAAGCTCTGGCCATTCACGGCGCTAAATTTAGTCGTCTGAGATGCAGGAATAGCACCAGGGCCGGGAACCTGTTGTCAGTGTTGACGTCTTTGCAGCTGGCTGGTCAGTCACCGAGTTTTTAATCTGTTAAGAGGCCGGCATGAGTCGACCAATCCATTTTCTAGTCTTTACTGACGGAGGTCAAAAAGCCGGCAGGTGGGTGAGTGGGGGTGGGGGTGGGTGTTTGGGAGTTTAACGTCCTTCTCCACCACGTATCCGGCAGGTGGGATTCGCAGAGGCGAGAGGGTGTCTCATTATGGTGTGTGTGTGTGTGTGTGTGTGTGTGTGTGTGTGTGTGTGTGTGTGTGTGTGTGTGTGTGTGTGTGAAGCAAATTCAACTATTTGTATGTTTGGTTCAGTGTTTGTCTCCCTCGTTCACGGTTCCTTTGAATGGCCGATACACATCAGTCGACATCTATGCCGATATCCTCCGCAATGCCGTATACACACAAGCAAACAAACAAACAACAGGTCATTTAACTGGTTCCTGTTTCACGCCTTGTTTTGTTGTGTGTGTGTTTTCATGTTCTTGTATGTCTAGCTGACGTTCGTTATTATGTATGCTCTTTTGACCTTGCTTGTTTGTTTCCGTCTTGTCGTATACGTCTGAACTTGCTATTTCAGTTCCTGCACCTTGTGTGTTTATCTGCATTGTCCAGATTAAAGTCGTCTGGAGATATTCTGGTCAACAAGCCCAAGGTAACAAACCTCTGTCCACTGCATCAGGTCACAAATGAGGTTGGACTTCGTGGACCCGCGTGAACGTAAACACGCCTTAATTGAGACCTGGTTAGGCCGAACAAATTAGTCCAATCGCAGATGTGATCCTGGCAAACAAGTTCAAAATATTCAATAAATGGAACATAACTAGGTTTATTTCATTATACACCCAACAAAAATATCACGTAGAAAGCCGATTATTTAAAATTGACTTTCAGTCGTTTGAGTCTTAATTTTACCCAAAAGATTGACAACAATTGAAAATCCAGATTAGGTTATATATATATTTTTTTTTCTGCCAATAGTAAACACAGCTTATAAACAGTGTCGTTCTCACGGTCGAAACCGGCTTGCAGATAACGTCATCAACTGATCTCCGTCATCAAAGTCCGAACAGATTTGCATCATCACCTGATCTGAACGTTTCTTTGTCAACATGTACGGATGAAATTATTGAAGTTGTCGACAGTTCTGTAGGACATTTGCAGAGGACAGAATGTTTACTCTAACAGGGTTCTTCCGACCGGGGTTAACTGAATTGTGGACAGACACTCACATACAGACAGTCAGACAGACAGGCACACACAGACAGACAGACACACACAGACAGACAGACAGACAGACAGACAGACAGACAGACACACACACACACACACACACACACACACACACACACACACACACACACACACACACTGTCTGACCGTCTGTCTGCATCTCTCAGTCTTGCTCTCGTGCTCTGTGTGTGTGTGTGTGTGTGTGTGTGTGTGTGTGTGTGTGTTGTGTGTGTGTGTGTGTGTGTGTGTGTGTGTGTGAGAGAGAGAGACAGAGACAGACAGACAGACAGATTGGGATGGGGTGGGAGAGGGTTTAACGTTCTTTCTGACAGACAGACAGAAAGACACACGCGCGCGCGCACGCACGGACGCACGCGCACGCAGACAGGCAGACAGACAGGGTGAGTGGGATGGGTGTTTGGGAGTTTAACGTCCACTCCACCACACACGGGTGATATTAAAGACGGGGAAACGTGGAAAAAGCCAGCACCAACAAATGGCTCCCAGTCGGGAGACAGACAGACAGACAGATAGACAGACAGACAGGCAGGCAGGCAGGCAGGCAGGCAGGCAGGCAGGCAGGTAGGCAGGCAGACGGACTGGCAGACAGACAGACAAACAGACAGACACACTGATTTGTGCACAACATCAGTATAGGCTGCATCATTGGTAGTGTGACTGAATTTGTACTATTAAAACGTCTGTGCCGCCTTCCGGACCGAAAATATCTACCGCATGCAAAACATTTCCGATGTTACCCGCCTACAGAGCCAGCTTAAAAAAAATATATAAAAAAACTTTTCTTACACAGTGACACAAAACGGGGTCGTTTTCCGGCTGCTTCAGCAGAAATAGAAATAAAATTATTGCCTCGGGTGTGTTTCACGTACTGAGACCAAAAAAAAAAAAAAAACACGGACAAAACTCCCACGATGAATCTGACGGAACGGGTCTACAACGCTGAAGAGATATTTTGATACATGACATATTAGCCTGAAGGGAATCGTTCATTACAACCAGCCCCCCCCCCCCCCCCCCCAAAAAAAAGCATTTTATACGTGGAATTGTAAACAAGGCAGTACGCTCGGTTTGTAATCGCAGAGTGACGTACGAACGTTGCGTATGCCGCGAGTGTGCGGTGATCTAAACAACAGATTGACAGTAAACACTTAGCCGTCAGCCGCTGGGGGGTAATGAAGACGGCGGGGTGTGTTTTCCGGTGGCACCTTGATTTCAAAAGTTTTGACGACCATTACTGTCTGGTGAAACCGTACGTCTGAAATATGACCCCGCACACGTCTTAACATTTTTTTTTTTTTAACTTCATTATCCCTTTCGGGAAATTCGGGCTGCTTCCCCGGGGGAAGCGCATCGCCGCGGTGCAGCGCCGCCCAATACCTATCCTTTTTTTTTTTTTTTTTTTTTTTACAATTTTGCTGGGGGAGGAAAGCCGGATAACCCGGAGAGAAACCCCCGATGAGCAGTCCGGTAGCCAGGAAAAACCGGTATCACATATCACATGTTCGACCTGGGCTCGAACCCACGCTTCATCGTCATGACATTGGTGACGGCCGTTCAGTAGCGCAGCAGCTAAATCCGACGCGCTACCTATTAGACCACCGCTCTCATTGTAGTGAACGTTTCAAGCCGTTTTCTGGTTGATACTGTTAGTCAAGATGGCGATGAGTTTTTCCGACGCTACTGACGTCTGAAAACGGAAACACTCGTTGCTACTGTCTACTGGATCTTTGTGGGTGGGGGTGGGGTGGGTGTCCGGGAGTTTAACGTCCTTTTCCACCACATACAGGTGATATCAAAGACGGGGCAACGAGAACTTGAAAAGGTTAGCACAAGTATCTGGCCCATGCCGGGCCGGATTTTGGTTTGTCTGTGTGAAAGAAACGGGCTGTTTATGAAAAAAAAATAAATGAAAACACGCGCGCGCACGCACACACACACACACACACACACACACACACACACACACACACACACACACACACACAACGTGCATGCTCATATTTCAAAACATGATACTTTACCTGAAGATCTCTCGCCATCAAAACTTTTAAATCGATGTAGCACTAGAAAAGAAAAAAAAACGCACTCACCACCATATTGATTGAACACCCGTGGCTAGCGCAACAGCTGGTTCCTCGGCCTGCGGTGACACTAGGGCGATAGACTATTGGTGACGCCGATTTCCACAGTCGTCGTGCGTGTGGATGTGACAGTACTGCGTCGTCCCCCGCGCGCAGCATCTGCTGGCAAACACGCTATTTTCGAAGAGGAGCGCTCGAAATAGGCATCGAAAACACCCACATTCATCTCTCTCTCTCTCTCTCTCTCAAAGTGCAGTATCTTCAATTTGCCTTGCGGCCCAAAACGCCGACTTAAAAGTGTGTAAAACCATGTATGGGTGTGTGAAATATGTTGCTGTGAGTGAGTTAAAACGCAAATGATCCAAATTTAGGTTTCAGTGAACTTAAAAAAATGCTTGAAAAGGGATGAAATAGACACATGCAGCATTGCAAAGTGCGAGTAGGGTGTGTGATATATTTATAGCTCAGTGAAGTGTTGTTCACCACCTTGTGGTTTCGCTGGTTTTACAACCTCCAGCTGAGAGAGAGTTTCACTCGTCTCTTTGTACGCCTAATGTATCGCAGACACAGTATAATCATTTGGTAAATGTGTACCTGTGCACCGGCCCCGGTAGCGTAGCGGTTAGCACTTCGGACCATGGACCGGGAGACCCGGGTTCGAGTCCCAGCCGAGGCAAGCTGGACTTTTTTACCTAGGTCGGCTCCTACCCAGAGCTGGTACTGGCCGGTGTGCTGTGGGCCCAGTGGGGAGGGTGTTGCCACACAACCGAGATTCACCCACTTCGCGTGTGCGACTTTGGGGGTGCTTCCCTTGGTATGACACGTCTTAAGATGTGGATGATCACACGGCCGGCACCGCAGGTACCGTAGTACCCGGGCCTGTTAACGTCGGTATATTTGTGACAGGAAGCGTGGAATGCGGCCCTGCCCCGCAGTCCCAAACCACACCATCCTTGGTATCCATTCATTACCAGAGAGGAACACCACTGGAGCTGGCAAAGAGTTGGGGCAGATAAAAAAAAAAGTTGGTTTGTCAATTATCCTCCCCCAGCAGACAGTAAATTTCTACCTCTTCTGTCCTTTACCATTGGGTACCACAGACATTGTACATTTTGCCTGTGCTGTCCTCGTAAGCCTGGTGTATTGCTGCCAGAAAATAAGTTGAATGAATTTGACGACCTTCTGGCACTAAGTCGTACAAGTACAGCCGACATGCAGCCCGTCCTCACTGTGACACGATCGACCTCAGTCTGAGACACAGGTAAATGAACCAGTAAGTCTGTGACTTAGAAATGCACAAAGCTGGTTCATTATAACCGACCCGGAGACGTGTGGTGATCACAGGAAACGGAAACAGAGAACGACAATAGAAGACGCGGGAGCACCGGCCGTATCCTGTTGTGTTGGCCACACGTGGTTTTCGGGACACTACATCTACGTCATGCAGCTTCCGTCCTTGCTAAAGCTGGAGTCCAACTACCTTCCGGTACTTAGGTTCAAAAAAGGCTGACACTACGTTATCAGGCACCCGGGAACTGCCCAAGGACAAGCAGAAGAAGAAAGAGAAGAAGATACACTGAAAATGAACCGGAGTTCAGGGGCCATACGCCGCCAAACAGGCAATACGACGAGGAAATACCTGAAGCTAACAAACCGGCGGAGACAAGTCACCTGTTTGAGAACTGATACAGGGCCATTTACGAACAAACCAAATTGTGGAACAGGCCCAAAGTCTCCAACAATCCCGCTATCGTCGCATCCTTTTCATTTTAAAACAAATCGACTGGAACCGCAGAGTGTCCACGGCATTACACAGTCAGTTTATGTCTGTCTGTCTCTCTCTCTCTCTCTCACACACACACACACTGCACACACACACGCACGCACGCACGCACGCACGCACGCACACTCCGAAAAGTGCATATAACCAGAAGCAAAAGGTGAATGAACATTGTATAACAGTCGAATAGATGACAAAGGTATTAAGACGAAAGAGGATGGAGCGTGTAGTGTCGTGCACGCTCCTGTGCGTCAACAGCTCGCTGGGAACTGCTGGACGGACCACCCACTCTCATCTTGCTGATGCTACACATTCTGTTCTCACCATGGAACTTGGGTGTGGTGGGAGGGAGGGGTGGAGGTATAGCAATGGGGGATGGAGGGGGATGGGGGGGGGGGGTCGAGATCTGTTTCCTTTTTGGGCGATACAGAGAGGCGATTTTAAGAAATGGTCTGAACAACAAGTCCGGTCCTTCCGTTAAAACACACACACACACACACACACACACGCACCGGCACACACACACACACACACACACACACACACACACACACGCACCGGCATACACACACACACACACACACACACACACACACACACACCAGAACCGTATCCTTATCAGGGTGATTTCGTTATTCACATTTCAATATATTTCCATGTTCTTCAATTGTTTGTGTTTTTTTTGTTTTTGTTTTGTTGTTTCTCGTTTTGGACCTGTGATTATAACCTCCTCCCTGTCATGCACGTGCAGACTTAAGAGATTACGTAGGAGGTGTTCAACATTCAGAGGCACGTCCTCTACGTGATCATTGACACGGCCACAGTGATTCCATTCTCCTGAAAACAACACACAAACACGCACGTAGAAACCAAAACAAAATCCCTTCCACAAACAGCCCAGAAATAGACCCCCCATCATTACATCAGCTGTCCGCATCTAATAAGGCTTTAACCAGCGATCGTGCTTATGGCGACAATTCTGCTGACGTAAACAAGACATACAACTGACCACAGAGATGGAACAACAATAAGACCCGCTCTCCCCTATTTGTCCTAAAATGCTTCTCCGATTTGCCAGATTGTGATTCTGAAACGAAATTCTGAGAAAGTCAGTCCGGCTCAGGCCACAAAAGGCAAATTAGCAGGCAAGTAAGTCCAACGCACGCGCAGAACCTCTTCAATCGTATTTTAGCCCACTAGCGGTCTAAAAATTGCTGCATGGAGGCTCGAGGGACTCATTAAGACCAGGGGAGATTAACTCAACTCGGCAAACCGAGTCCGGCAGTGCAGAAGCTTTCCTATCTTGCCAGCAGACCCCATCAATCGCTCCTTTATTTAGCTCCCAAAGCCGAACCTGCAATATTGTTCTATTTGCCCGTGTTTGCGCTTCCGCGGCGGCGCGCGGTCTATTTCGGGCATTGGTAAGCACCGTGTGCTGCGTGCTTGTCCGCGTCACTGTGACGTCACGCAACCCATCGATCTCGGCCCTGGCTTTGTTCCCTACTTGCTCAAGTGACGTCAGAGCCACGGCGGCGGCCGGGGAGGTTGGGGAGAGCGCAGAAGTCAGAATCGTCTTATCGGAGACCGGTGTAACACCCCAGTTCGCTCCCCACCTGGAAACGTCCACCTTGGGACTTTTCAGTCTCTCTGACCCCCCCCCCCCCCCCCACTCGGAAACGTCCACCTGAGGACTTTTCAGTCTCCCTGAACCCCACCCACCCCTAACCATCCCACCCCACCCCCCGGAACGTTTCAGTGTCCCAGAACATCGGGGACGAATTGAGATTTCTCTCGAGACTGACACGTCCCCCGGGACGTTTTCAGACGGGGGGACGCGAACTGGGGTATTATACCGGGCTAACTCCACTACAACTACACCAAACGGACTATCGACCGGCCGCTGCTCAAGTGGCCGTTTTTATGTCCGGTCAAACCGGCCGTGGTCGATATCATGGATTATGTTGCTTTTATCAAGATTGCTGCCACGGTAAAGTTACGAATCGAGAGAGGCTTGGTAGTCGTGGACCGAGTGTGCCCTTGGCAGCAGAAATCGACCAGATGTCGATGGCACAAACCCACAAGCACTGTTCAATCGATTTAAAAAACGGATTGGACTTGGCAGCGGGGGAAAAAAAAAGTTCAATGATGAGCGAGGAAATGTGTTGTGGATGAAAGGTGCTTGAAAAATATGTCTGTCTTGTCTCGTATAGTTCATTATTTTGGTATGCTCGTTTCGTGAGTTTGAATCCCGGCTGGGGCCAAATATTTGTGCTGGCCTTTTTCTCGTTTCCCCGTCTTTGATATCACTCTTAGCTGGTGGAAAAGGACGTTAAACTCCAAACACCTACTCCTCCTGCCCCATTATTCTGGTACGGGTATAATATTATGTCTACTGTTTTCTTTAAGCGTCACGGATTCGATAAGCACATAGGCGTATTTTCCCAGATAATGGTTGGTAGGGTGTACTACCAATACTATCTCTGTATTCTTTATTCTAATTCTGCAAATCAAGAAATTTACCGACCAGTCGCTAGGGTTTCTTCTTTTTTTTTACCCAGTGGAAGTCGGTCGAACAATAACTATAATAAATATATGAGGGTAAGTGGGTGGGTGTTTAGGGATTTAACGTCCTTTTCCACCACATACATGTGACATCAAAGACGGGGCAACGATGAAAAAGCCAGCACAAACATTTGGCCCCAGCCGGGATACGAACTCACGACCCGAGCATTGGAAGCCCAACGCTCTACCATTCGACCATCCCGGCTCCCCAAATAACTATAATTATGAAACACGTTAAATGAAACACATATATATTTTGAATAGCAGATGTAATCGATTAATTGGAGATCTTAGAAAGTGTAAATTTACTCTGGAAGAGTCTAGCTCATACGCCGTAGGTAAGGTAACCACTCCTTGGAAAATGTATCAGACAGTAATTTCCGTGCTGCGACCATCTTTTCAAGTTTATATCTCAGTTTAAGTTTACTGACAAAGGTGTTCAGCACATTCACGAAATTTGTAAATTATAAGTGTATATAAAGTATTTTGTAAGCATCAGACTAAACTCCATCACTTTATCCAAAACCATGTTTGCAGACCCAGCAGATATATTTGACCCCAGCAGGGATTCGAACTCACTACCGGAGCGTTGAACAGAGAGAGAGAGAGAGAGAGAGAGAGAGAGAGAGAGAGAGAGAGAAACTTGAAACTTTATTTGTCAACGGTAAAAGACATTGGTCCAGTGGTCCAGTTTTCATTCTTGCCGTTGCTAATGCTACACACACACACACACACACACACACACACACACTATCTATCTATCTACGTCCGCTCACACTGCCGACACGACATACAGAAGGATATAGGTATCAAATGCAAAACACATGAGAGGTAAAAGGTACAGTATATAAGCAACACATGCACGTGACAGTATATAGGTATCAAAACACACACACACACACACACACACACACACACACTATTTATGTACCAACATGAGTGATCGGATGCATGGTGTTGTTTACGTAAGGGGATGCGAACCCGCATACATTAGATGTTTGAAGAGGCTGCTCTTAAAGGAAAGAGAGTGTTTTAGCGTTTCTAATATGGATGGGAAGTGTATTCCAAAGTGCACTCCCAGAAAAAGTTAAACTGGTTTTGTAGAGATCTATTCTCGGGCGAGGAACCCTCAGGTATAGCCCTAGTCTGGAATGATGGGACATTAGTTCTGAAGCTAGACATCTAAGGTATGGTGGACTTAATTCCTTGCACATTTTGTATACAAGGACACCCTTATTAAACCGAAAATGTTGTTTTAAGGGGAGTATTTCTAGCGCATTGAGTTTTTGATCTGTTGACAGTGCTGGGTTTGGTAAGATCAGCTTTGCAGCTCTTCTGTGCAGAGTTCAGCCTCTTCAAATGAACGTCACCTGAACCATCCCATACTGTCGAGGAATAATCGATATGAGACTTAATGTGGGCGTTGTAAAACATTCTACGAGTCTCAGTGGTAGTGATGAACTTCAACCTGGACAATAAATAGAGATTTTTGGAGACGAGTTTACAGACATTGCTGATGTGCTGCTGCCACTGAAGTTGATTATCAACAGTTAGCCCGAGCAAGCGATGCTGCGCTACCTGTTTAATCTGTTTGCCGTTGATGGACAGGTTTAAGGGGGGCCAACTGGTGTTTTTGGCGCGTGGCAAGCACCATGCACTCGGTTTTAGATGGGTTCAGTACCATGGCATTTGTAGCACACCAGCTTGAAAATTCATGTAAACTTTGATTTAGACGTTGACTGACGACCTCAATGTTTTTATCAGGGGTATGGATAGTTGTATCATCGGCAAACATGTCACAAGTGATCTCACTAATAAAATGGAAAGGAAGATCATTTATGAATATACAAAATAGCAAAGGTCCTAAGACAGAGCCCTGGGGAACGCCATATTTTACTAAACCTTCATTAGAGTAACATCCATTTAGCAGTACTTTCTGTCTTCTCTCCACTAAGTATGATTCAAAAAATGGTATAGCACTAGAATTACAAAGATACTGACGTAGTTTTGTCAGTAGTACAGAGTGATTTACTAGGTCAAACGCTTTCTTGAAGTCGAGGAAAATTGTTCCAGTAATTTCTGATTTGTTAATAAAAGTTAGCCATGTGTCTACTAATCTGGATAAGGCGGTATGGCATGAGTGTCCAGGGCGGAATCCAGATTGAAATGAGTAAAGCAGTCCACGTTTTTCTAGATACTGAAGAAGGCGTTTGTGGACATGCCTTTCTAGTGGCTTTGATAAAGTTGAAAGGAGAGAGATAGGTCGGAAGTTGTTGACATCCGTGAGATCCTTTGTTTTAGGTAGGGGGATTACTTTGGCAGTTTTAAACTCAACTGGGAAGGCGCTATGCTGTATACAAAGGTTATATATGTATGTAATGGATTCGACAATATACGGGAGAGACAACTTTAGGACTTTAGGGCTTATTTCGTCTTCCCCGGACGAATTTTTTTTTTCATTGAACTAGAGAGAGAGAGAGAGAGATGAAATGAACTGAACTTTATTGAAATGAACTTTATTTTCCAAGGATAAAAGATTAGGTAACATGACCCCTATTAAATCTTGTCCTTGCTAAACTACTCTTCACACACACACGCGCACACACACACACACACACACACACACACACACACACACACACATCAGTACAAGCAATCGTTAAGAGAGAGAGAGAGAGGAAACTATTCAAAATCAACTGCAAAAACCTTAAATGATTTCAAACTGGAAGCAGATTAAAAAAAAATAAATAAATAAAAAGCAAGGATGAGACTTAAGTTTACCGATGGAAACCTATTCTGACGTACTCGTGCCAATACCCTAATATTTGTGAAAAACTGTATCAAATGAGGGAGCCTATAAAAAGCATTTAAGGTTATGGTTCGGCACATGATGATGATGATGATGATGATGATGATGAACAGCAACAAGAAATCCAACAGCAATACGGCAGGGGCAAGACAAAATAACCACAGCATCTTCATGGTGAATAACAGGAAGTTTTGTGGTTGAAGTATCATCGATTTTTTCAGTAACCGTGACCAACAACAGCTTGCACGTCAGTCTAACACAATCATGCTTCTGAAAAGAGCTATAACGTCAGTTTTGTCACACACACAAAAAAGCGCTTTGGATTTCAAAAGCGGTTAGACCCTTTTACAATACGGTGTTATTTCTTAGAACGTCATAAACATACTCTTATGCTTCAGTGTAGTGTTATGGGTTTTTTGTTGTTGTTTTCTTTAACTCTTTCCAGACGAGGGTGGGTGAAGTGGGTGGGTCCACCACGTATGGGTGATATCAAAGACGGGGCAACGAGACAAGGGCCAGCACAAATATTTGACCCCAGCCGGGATTCGAACTCACGACCCGAGCATTGAGAGTCCAACGCTCTACCATTCGGCTATCCCGGTTCCCCCTTTCCGGACGAACGGCCGCATATGCGGATCGTGATTGTGTGTGTGTGTGTGTGTGTGTGTGTGTGTACAACATTACTGACAACAAAGATATTTAAGTTTGAAACTTGAAATTTCAGCAGTAGCTGCATCAATATGTTAGTCAAGCACCCTGAAAATTTCAAGTCTGTATCATGTTTTGTTATTTTTTTACGTTTTTTTTTTTCCTTCTAAACCTCGCAGATTGGCCCGTCTCCAAAGGATGGCTGAGGAAAACTCGGCCCGTCTTGAAAGAGTTAAGGGCTGTGAAACTGCACGATCGAGGAATACATTAGTTTGTATGCGCTGGCAAAGTACTATTTGTGACCCGTTCTCGCGAAAGGGACCGTAAGTCGCGCTAGGCCGAACGCCGCTACAGGCGAAAAGAGTGCCGGGGGCCAGTATGGCCCGCCTTGTGAGTAGCCAACTTCAACTGCTGATATCTCTGTCAATTTTAGTAGTACAGCTTTCATTCTTATATTGAATTAAACTGCATAGCCAGTAGATTGCAGTGATGTACATATCTCAAAATTGATCATTTTCGACTTTTTGTGAGAACGGGTCACATTTTGTCTGAGCGTAATTTTTAGAGCTGTCGGGGGCATTGCCGTGCAGGAAAGCAGGATTGTATGTTACCCGTCCTCAATAATGTACCTTCCTTGTCAGAACGCAGTTCTCGAGGTTTGATTGGCTGACTGGCGGTGAACGTCCTTTCCCACCACATAAGGGTGATATCAAAGACAGGGACAAGGGAAAGGCCAGCACAGATTGATTCTTGGCTTCCAGCAGGCCAAACAATACAAGTCGTCAAGTCAAGAATTTTATTGAGGACCCCTTAGGGGCGTTGAATATTCATTAACACCATCCATAATAAATGTTCACCATAAGGCGGAGAAAGAACACACACACACACACACACACACACTTAAACTAGACAATGAGGAATGCAAACCAAACAGAATAACGCGATACAAACGTACGAGGCTTCAAAATGCCTATATATTCCACGTTAGCCTCAGGCATCATAGTCACCCCTAAAAATGCTACAATCTACAAACAAAAAATACCATGCACAGACCATTCAAGGGCACGCACCTGACAGGAGTTTAAAAAAAAATTGAATGTTTCCTTTCCGCTCAGGCCTCACTGGAGTAATGCTAGTCTACTTTCTGTTTAGTTTTTCAACAATCAAATCTAAGACTCATTCAGTCACGGGTTTACATTTCAATTTTATTATGCTGGCCAGTCTTATTTCACTCATCCATTCGGAGGAAACATTCTAGAATCAACCAGAAATTATTTTACAGAGATCTGAAACCAAGGGTCAGGTACGTGCGCGCGCGCGCCCACACACACACACACACACACACACACACACACACACACACACACACACACACACACACACACACACACACCGACTATCTCTCTCTCTCTCTCACTGACACACACACACACACACACACACACACACACACACACACACACGAGATCCTTTGAAATATCATTCCAGAAAAAAATCGACTGCTGGCTTCACATTAGCACAGAATCATCGCTTCTGTCGCCTGTATTCACTGGGAGACGAGGAAGGTGTGTTATCTAGAGTACGGTACTAGCGTCCACATCGGTTCTGCTGTCAATGCAAAAGCTAGCAGCTGTACACAGCACACGTATGTTCCTGTTTGTGACCCAGAAAGAAATTATTGATTGACCTCAAATGAGAGAGAGAGAGAGAGAGAGAGAGAGCGTGCTTACGTCAAGTATCCGCGATGGTTACCTGGGAAGTCATATGACTTACTTTTTCCTGTGAACAGGTGGTGGTGGGGTGTCCGTATTGGCTGATTATCAAGTTATGTATCAGTGCGTTGTGACGTATGCACAAGCTTTTTGATTTAAAAATATCTGTAGTGAATGGAAGGCAGTTATGTATTCTTTATGACACAGTTTGACTAGCTTTTCAATGCAAGCGTATCTGTAGTGACCAATCTTCAGTTATGTAGGAGCATGAGATGATTTCCCGTCACCATGGATACTTGTGACGTATTTAACAACCACGAAAAGTACCCGTAGTGACTAAAAGTCGTGCATGAACAAAAGTACACAACTTGATTTTCGGTCAATACGGATATTTGTGACGCATTTAACAGCTGTAAAAGCATCCTTAGTGACCAGAAGTCATGTATGAACAAAAGCTCAAGAAAAGCTCATTTCCAGTCACTACGGCTACTTGTGACGCATTTTAAACAGATTTGTTTTCAGTGCAGAAGTATTCGTTTTGATTGAAAGGGTGTGTGGGGTGGGTGTTCGGGAGTTCAACCTTTGACTGGAAGTGAAGTTGTGAATGAGCACACATGGCGTGATTTCCAGTCACTAAGGATATTATGTTCTTGAATTACAGTTCTGTTCTTAATTATGAAATCCAGTTCTTGAGAAATGTTGTTCTTAATCATTTATAGTATTACTGCCATGAGTGTATGTGGTGGGTGTATGAGTGAAGAGTCAGTGCGTATGAGTGTATGGTTGATGTTTTTTTACATGGAGATTCTGTTCTTATGTCAAGAGCTGTACACCATATATTTCCCTGAGGAGATTAATAAAGTTATTCTTATTCTTATTCTTGTGACGTATTTAACAGTTGTTTGGTTTTTTTTGTCCCCCGACACTCGGCTGTTTCTTCACAATGTCATGAATGGTAACACTACCCCGAATTTTTACACGAATGTTTGCGATTCTTAATTCAGTCACTTTCAGCTGAAAATGGTTTTGCGCGGGTACTCATGACTTCATGCGACAACTACTGGGTCAGCATTGACACCTTTCGGAAATCAGCACTGAGAAGGCTTTCGTGGTAGTCTGAGTAAGTTCTCCCTGTAATAGCAAGGACCCTAGACAGCGTAGCGGGTCTAGGGTCCTTGGTAATACCATCCTTGTACAGACATCCAAGTGTTTTAATAGCGATTTGTGGCAACAGACAATGCTTCTAAAGATTGAGGAACGACAACCCTTACCTACCCTCGCCCAACCCTTCGTTCTTGTGTGTCTTGGAGCAGGGATAATAGAGACGATAGATGGGTGGGCCGGATGTTCAAAGATTCAAAGACTTTAATTCCTTTGGCCCCTACTGGGGCATGGAGGAACAATGTAAACAAACAAGACATGCAAGTGACAAGGTAGTGTAACGTAAAAAGTAAATGTAAACAACACAACAATCACTGTGAGGGCAAATAATAAAAGCGGTGATCAACATTTTCATCACAAACTGCATGGAATAAAGCTAACACACACACACGGCAATTACAGAGAACGAAATAAACCGTGTTAAGTAATGAGAACTTGGTTAATAACTCATTAGCTTTCTTCTATACAACTTTACATTCTTCCAAAAATTCAGCAAAACTTAAGTGCGACTTTCCTGCCGGGTACCGATAGGAGATTATAAACATTAAACATTGATTTAACGCTGCGGAATTTCAATGGCATGTTTCTTTCACGGCATTCTAGGTGTTCAGCATTAGGACATTAGATTTCTAGAAATTTCGAAGTTCTGTCCCGATGTTCCCCCAGGACAGAAATGTCATTCCTGGGGGAACATAGACCTGGGGGAACATAGACCTGGGGGAACATCGGGTGCCTCCCCATTCAGTCATTAACTGGTACTCGTTTCCTACGCCACCCATGCCACCATCAGTGCAAAGTCACTCATCTTGCCCCCCTTTTCTTCCTTGTTCTATTGGCAGTTTGTGATTACTGCAGCAAAAAAATTTCGATTCCCTTTCGAGGAGTTGGAACCAAACGACACTGACTTTGTGCTGACTATTTTCTCGTAGCCGCGCTTTTCATAATTATCGCCCTTATGTGGTTATCATCCATACGGGGCGGTCGGTGGTCTAGAGGTTAAGATTTAATCACCAGTTCGAGAGGTCAGGTTCGAGTCCCACTCGGGGCAAAGAATTTTTCTTTCTCGTACGTGGCACGTTCTTTCTCGTACGTGGCACCGTTCACTCGGGCCGACCGTCGGGGATTCTCTCCGGGTACTCCGGCTTCCTCCCTCTCTGATTTGGAAATGTTCACTCAGCCCACAAAATTAAAAAACAAAAAATGCAATTCTAAAATTACGAGACTTAAATTGCTGAGTTGGCCCTTCGCACCACGTGATTGTCACAGTAATGTGTTCATGTCCAGTGTGTGAGAGAATGCGTGCGATTCACGTGAGCGTTCGTGTTGGGTTTCGCTCGCGGCGCTTTGAGCCAGATATTTGGGATAAAGCGCCTATGTTAATGCGATTCTTATTATTATTATTATTATTATTATCAGTTATGTGGTGAAACAATACCAGCAACCAGCTAACCAACAACCTCTCTCAGTTCAGTCCACTGAAGAACAGCCATATGTTGCGGTGCTTCAGGTATGGATCCACCAGCACGGTGGTCTACATGCATCAAGTCAGTGTCGGTTTACTTACTTACTTAGGCCCTTGGCTCCACGTGGAGCATAGGCCATCGACAACCCTTCGCCATCGCACTCTGTTCTGGGCTAGTCTTGCCACTCCAGTCCAGTTGGTCCCCTGCTTACATAGCTCTGCCTCAGTGTCCCGCCTCCAGCTGTTGCGAGGCCGGCCTCTCTTCCTTTTCCCCTGCGGGTTCCATGTCAGGGCTTGGCGTGTGGTGCTGGATGCTGGCTTCCTGAGGGTGTGTCCAATCCAGCCCCACTTCCTCCGCAGGATCTGCTTGGCCACTGGTTCCTGCCCCGCTCGCTCCCACAGCTCAGTGTCGGTTTGCCAACCACAAACACATCTCCGTCATTCTTTCCCCTTCTCTTCTAACCCACTGACGTAATACGGGATCAGGAATTCGGTACAGGTATTACTCAGCACCACAAGTCTGTATAATAATGTGAACAACTGTGTCTTGGGGGCTTTTTTATCTCTCCGACATCTCACCTGCCTTACAGTGTCTGCTGCTCATCAGTCTGTGGCGGGAAACGTACCTGGGTGATGCTTGCGCACTGGATCTCTGCGCATCAAAGGGCCGCAACTGAACTTGTTCAGACAGAAGAGGACACGGAAGGTGTGGGGCCGCTCTCACACGAAGACAAACTGACCTTTGGTTTGGCGTGTATGGTGTGCATGGGTGGTACTAACTACTAAGTGAGACGCAGACAAAATACAAAATAAAAGAAGAATAAGCGTATTTGAACGGGTACATTTCATATACTTGCCTGTTCGTCTGCTGCCAGTCACACACGCCCGATTAGCAGCTAGGTCTTCTGCAATTGCAGTGTTGCAGAGACTTCTTTCCCCTTGTAACTATATACTTCGTAACTATTATATACTGTAAGTCAATAGCAAACAAACGTAGATGGTCTGCAGCTCAAAGGCTATGACTGATCGGGGTTGGTTTTTTTCTGGTCACAGTAAGTTCGGTGCGTTTCTCGTGTTCTATGGACAATTGCCATTTTATATTTTTAGCCAATAAAAACTCATTTCACTGCCACGCCGGAAAAAGCAGCTCCGCAGATACCGACTTACGTCATCTCGTTCGTCCTTCAGCAACAGAATCACACTTTTTTGTGTTTGGGTTTTTTTGTTTTGTTTTTTTTGTCACATATGAAACAGAAAATTCCGTAACAGCATCCATTGGCAACAATGCCTGCAGCTGATTGAACGGCAAGATTTGGAACACAATGATCCGAACTAGCTGACCTCATTTCTAGTGTACGATTTCCTTATTCTTGGACTCCACCAGATGCTACTGTGACTGAATCTGGTCACTGACCTTTGTTGGTAGACTTGCACATATTTGGTCATGAGTGAAATTGTGCGTGTGCCGGTGTGGGCGGGTGGGTGGAGGTTGCGAAAGGGGGTGGCGGGGGGGGGGGAGGGAGGGAAGGGGGCAGTAGACTTCCCTATTTTTTTTTTGTACATTTGCTCTTCAGTTGTTGGTTCTAGTTTCCATTTACCCCCCCCCCCCTGTTTTTTTGTTTGTTTGTTGTTGTTGTTTTGTTGTTGTTGTTGTTGTTGTTTTAGAGCTGAGAGGATGAAAGCGTATTCTTCACAACTTCCGACACATATAAAAGCACCTAAGTGCTTACAAATCCCCGGGGATTAGACCCCTTTTGATAAAATGACAGTACAATTCAATTATATGTTTCTTGATTATTTACCACGCACTGTGGGGGGCCATTGATCCCTACATACAATTGGGACATAGCGGGTGTGTTGGGGGGGGGGGGGAGTGACTTGCCTTTCATTCCCAGCTCATAAGTACATTTAGTAGTTTCTTCGCAGATCAACCGGAAACATACGTCGCGGCCGCAGGAGGCCACAGAGTTGAACGTGCATACGTCCACTGAACAGGTCAAGCCGTGCCATTGTCCTCCTACATTGCACTATACCACCCGGGGTCTTGTCAAACTGGCCGGGGAGTGTTTCTGGTGCTACTCTGATTCAAAAAGCTCCGACGACAATTGCTCTCACAAAAAGCCATGATATGTCGCATTCCACAGGTTAAGTCGAAAACACTAGGTCAGCGAGCATTGCTCTACCATGGTCCAGTCATTTGGAACAGCCTGCATTCCCATGCTAGCCATGCTGAGTCTGCGGGCTCCTTTCAGTAAAAGCGCTTTAAAATCCCAGTTTCCGGCTATATTATATAGGCTAAATTGACTCCTCTACCATCTCTGTCACCATCATTATGTCGTGTTAGGATGTTTCGTGACTGTGTACGTGTATGTAAAGTGTATGTGGCGTGTATTTAGTGTGTATGTATGTAATGCCATTCTGCTATTGTGACTGAGGCGCCCAGAGCTCCAGCAGTAGGCTGGGCGCCAGACAAATCCTCATTATTATTAGTAGTATAATTATTATCATTAGATATGTACTGTGCCAGTCAAACTCGTTGTGTGCTTGATAAACGGCAATGTTTTGTTTTGTCCCCCCCCCCTCCCCAACAGTCTTGACCAGTAAAATTACTTAATATCAAGAAGAAAACACACTATCACATTGAACACTCATTGATACACTCATTCCGGCATTCACTCTGCACATTCACTCGCTCTGCTCTCTCTCTCTCTCTCTCTCTCTCAGAACATACCACGTATGTTTTGATTCGTTTATCGTGTGTATTTTCTCTCCTTCATTTCCCTTAGATAAGTTTTTGTTTGTTTTGATGATGTTGTCTTTTTTTCCAGTACCCTTTAATGTAGAATAGCAGGACAGCTTGTAAGACAGGCAGCAATGCCTAAATGCTCTATCCTGAATTTAAAAAAAAAAAAAAAAACCCAAACGTTTCATCATCATCATCATCATCATAATCATTTCTCGTGCGCGTTCTACTTGAGTTGGCAGCTCTAATTGCCATAGGCACAAATGATCTTGCATTTCTGGTAGTTCTTGCTCTTGGTACTCTAAACCTACCACTACGTACTATTGTCAAACTGTCAAAGCTTTAAGCCGGCGAAGCACTGGAAACACTCGCGGCCGTCGGTTTTGACTACCCGGCCTCCTTGTACCACCGGCATCAGGATGCGGCTCCCCTTCCGCTGACAGGATCTCCCTAGAACGGTACAGTATCCTGGCAAAAGGGAAGTACAATGCCCACTTATTCCGATGTATGTTCGTTTGTATCGGCTAGGACAATGACTCTAATCACGTGACTTGTTTGTTCTTCTTCTTCTACTTTCTTCTACTTTCTTCTTCTTTCTTCTTCTTTTTCTCTTTCTTCTTCTTTTCCTCTTTCTTCTTCTTTTCCTCTTTCTTCTTCTTCCTCTTTCTCCTTTCTTTATTTCTCTCTTCGTCTTCAATTCTTCTTCTTCTTTCATCGTCTTCTACTTTTTTTTTATTCGTCTTCTTCTGCTTTCTTCTACTTCGTCTTGAATGTTTTCTTTTTCTTCCTTTTGTTTTCTTCTTCGTCTTTCTTGTTCTCTTCTATATTTTTCTGCTTCTTCTGCTGTTTCTTTTCTTTCTTGTTTTGGCCGAGTCAGCAAGAAATAGTCAAAGTGCAAGCGGACCTGCAAACAAGGCGATCATCAAACTGACGTCAGAGCCGACGCCGGCAATGCACACAGACCTTAAAAGGCCAAAGAGTGTTTTACTAGGACGGTTTTAAAGCTTCCGGTTTCGCTCTTCGGACCTCTTCTGCGCTCCAGCACGGCCCGCACCACGCCACGACCCGCATCTGGACTGACGGCTCGCTCCCCGGGCTGTGACGTCGCAATGACGTCACGCAGGCGGCTATTTCTGATCGTCCCGTGCTGCCGATAGGAGAAAAAGAGGCATCAATGAAGTCTGGAAATAGCTGTGGCCACCGCCACCACCACCGCTGTACGAGCGCTCAAGGTCCCAGGAATCAATCACTTTAGGAGCTGCTGGCTTGGCCCCTCGCGTGCGAAGCTAAATTCAGACCCTGCTTGGCCGGCGGTGGTGTCAGTTATGGTGCCAATGAGCTAAAACGAGACAGCAGTAAATCACACCGTGAATCGATTTATTTTTTTTATTTTGTGTGTGTGTGTGTGTGTGTGTGTGTGTGTGTGTGTGTGTGTGTGTGTGTGTGTGTGATTTATTTTTTATTTTGTGTGTGTGTGTGTGTGTGTGTGTGTGTGATATTTATTTTTTTATTTTGTGTGTGTGTGTGTGTGTGTGTGTGTGTGGGTGTGATTTTTTTTTTATTTTGTGTGTGTGTGTGTGTGTGTGTGTGTGTGTGTGTGTGTGTGTGTGAAATTTATTTTTGTGTGTGTGTATGTGTGTGTGTGTGTGTGAAATTTATTTTTTATTGTGTGTGTGTGTGTGTGTGTGTGTGTGTGATTTATTTTTTATTTTGTGTGTGTGTGTGTGTGTGTGTGTGTGTGTGTGTGTGTGTGTGTGTGTGTGTGTGTGAGAGAGAGAGAGAGAGAGGCGAGAGAAAAAGAAATAAAGCTAAATGCACCCCGAGGAACTGTGTGGCGTCATGTTTGGTTTGTTTTTCTGTGCTCTGGCCTTTCTCCCCCACATCCCGTGTATAGCGGGGTATTCATCACAAGCACCGCCTCCGTCGCCACGGTCAACTGCTTGACGAGGCTGCCGTTGCCATCTTCATCGTCATCGGTCGTCATCAACATCGTCATCTTCGTCATTATCATCATCGTCGAAGATGTCGCAGGAGTCTTTAGCGTTGTCACGTCTCTTCCTTCTTTGTCAGGGACAAATAATGCTGCTGTTATTACTACTACTACTACTACCAACAACAACAACAACAACAATAATAATAATAATAATGGTGCTGAACCCTACACAGACGCTCACGTGAATTACGCGCATTCAGTCACACACAAAAGGATATCAGCTACACTACACTAGCTGAGATAATGTGATGGGAACGACAAGGCCGGTCATTCAAGTGTGTCTGCTTTTCTAGAATTTCACTTATTTTCTATTTTCTTTTCTTCAGTTCAGTTGAAAGGCAGGGATGGATAAGTACCCCCCCCCCCTCCCCCGACGACAGGGAGGAGGGAGCCGGGATAGCCGAATGGTGGAGCATTTAATTGGACTTTAAATGCTCGGGTCGTGAGTTCGAATCCCGACTGGGGCCAAATATTTGTGCTGGCCCTTTTTCTCGTTGCCCTGTCTATGTTATCACCCCATACGTGGTGGAAAAGGACGTTAAATTCCCAAACACACACCTACCTACCTACCCGAACGCCCGGCCCAAATGAACAGTACCACATACGAGAGGTGAAAGATCCGATGTCCCGTACGGGACTTGAACTCCGGACCTATGGCATTGAAGGTTCCTTATTAGTTGACCGGTGGCGTGAAAGTTGACCACCGATTTGTTTCTCGGTGTTTAAATTATTTATTTATTTGTGTATTTATACTCTTTCATCAAACTGCCGAAAAAATCGGGAAAAAATGGACCTTAAACGTGCACACTCAGTATTTGTGCGTGCATGTGTACACGAGAACGAGACAGGCACCGTGGACGAGTTTAATAATCTTAATTATTATTAATATTATTAAACTGCGGGAAAAATCGGGGAAAACTGGACCGTAAACGTGCACACTTGATACTTGTGCGTGCATGTGTACACGAGGACGCCGGAGACAGGTACCGTGGACGAGTCTGTATGTGATTTTGACTCGATTTGGAAAGGGAAAAACTCATACCAAATTCCTGCCTACTAGGGACTAGAACCACGCAGCCCAGTATCCGAAGTCGGATACCTTAAGATTATTTGTTACTATCACCTACTAGCCCCCAGCTGTTACCGTTTAAAGCACACAATGGACACAGTTCACTGGTCCGTGACCTGACTGTTGGTCCGTATTACATGAATTTATAACAGCCACGCGTGTAGGCTGGCGACAGCTGGTACTGACGTAGGAGCACTTGCTACAAACACACTTTTCATTGATCTGTAAAACAAATACGAAGTTTATCATTCATATACACTCAAACCGTTTCGGGGCTGTGTAAGAACACAAACATGGTTGGTTAGTTCTTAAGAGCCCATGCAAAACAAAAAAAAAAATCGCAATTTTTACTTGAAATCTTCAGACCACTAGGAGCCACTTCAAACCACTGTTATGCAATGTGCGGCGGTCTCGGACCGAAAGTCATATTTCTCCATGATTAATAATAATAATAAATAAATCGATGTGCAGACTCGTTTACGGTGCCATGGAACCGTCTCGCCTTCGTGGTGGAAAAGGACGTTAAACCCCTAAACACCCACCCACCCTAGTGTACACACGCACGCACAAATATCAAGTGTGCACGCTAAAAATCCCACGTTCATCTTTCGAAGAAGAGTATGCTGTGGCCGGTGGCGTGGTAAAACAGAAATACTGTCGCACGCACCAAAGTGAATAGCAGGGTGGAGGTTTGCACATAAAGTAGCGCTTAGTGGCAGCAGGCTTTCACTGCTTCGTCCTCCAGCCCTGCGGCGCCATGAGCATCTCAGCAGAGATGGATACGTGCGCCGAGGAGAAGTCTACCATACCATACCGTACCATACCATACCATACCATACCATCCATACCATAATGATAATGAGTATTGTATAGGCGCTTTACCCAGTTTCATGAATCGGCTGAAAGCGCCGCGAACTGAACCCAACACGCACGCTCACGTGAATCCACACGCATTCTCTCACACACTGGACATAAACACATTACAATCACGTGGTGCGAAGGGTCAGCTCAGCTATTCAAATTTCGGAATTTAGAATTGCATTTATTTTTTTAAAATCTGGTGGGCTGAACATTTCCACGGCAGGGGGGGAAGAAGCCGGAGTACCCGGAGAGAACCCCAAACGATCGGCCCGAATGAACGGTGCCACATACGAGAAGGAAAAATTCTTTGCCCCGAGTGGGACTCGAAGTCCTGACCTCTCGCATTGGTGACAAGTCTCTTAACCACTAGTCCACCGACCGCCCCAAAGTCACGAAAATGGTCGCAATGGCCAACAAGAGGGGGTGGGTGTTTGGGAGTTTAACGTCCTTTTTTCACCACATACGGGTGGTATGAAAGACGAGGCAACGATGAAAAAGCCAGCACTAATATTTGGCCCCAGCCGGGATACGACCTCACGACCCGAGCATTAGATTTAGAAGTCCAACGCTCTACCATTCGGCCACCCCGGTGTAGGATCCGGTCCGGTCCCCCCTCTGAAGCAGTCCCCCGGGGGACCAATTCGTGGCAAAAACTGCTCTATAATGGTCCCCCCTTAGACATCCAGCCTCGTTTTCGACTGGTCCCCCTGGGCGATTTTGGTCCCCCCTCGCATCCAAAATAGGCCCCCTCTCGAACTGGTCCCCCTCTTTTCTAACCAATGTAGAGCTATGTCAGTATTTATTTTTAACTTTATTGTTATAGTGTGTGTCAACTCAGTAGAAAACGTGACTCTGGATCTCTCTCACACTCTCTCTCTCTCTCTCTCTCTCTCTCTCTCTCTCTCGCCCCCCACACTTTCTCTCCTCCCCCCATCTCTCAAACACACACACACACACACACATTATGCACGCACGCACGCACGCGTGCACACTCACTCACTCACGCACGCACGCAAACACACACGCGCACACACACACACACACACACACACACACACACAGACCTCTTTCGTTATATGTATAATTATTTTCATTTTTGTACAGAGATGTTATTCAAGATGATCTTGAACTGGGTCAAGGTTACAGTGTCAAATCTAAACTTTTAAAAGTGATTTAACTTCGTAGATTTGCCGTTCTATGTAGCCTATACTTTTGTTTTTTTATTTTCTCTTTTCTTTTTTTTTTGTGGGATGAGAAAACGGTCGCCACTAAAAAACAAAAGTATAGGCTACATAGAACGGCAAATCTACGAAGTTAAATCACTTTTAAAAGTTTAGATTTGTTTTCTCTTTTCTTTTCTTTTTGTGGGATGAGAAAACGGTCGCCACGCTTCTTGACACGTCACGTGACTCGTGTCAAACATGCCTATAATTATAAGTACACGACAATTCATTCCGTACTTGGGCCACCGAGGTTGAGATATTTGCTGCAGCCACCCTGTTGGACACGCCCGTGTATGTGTTCACAAGAGAGGCTCCAGGCCGACAACCTAGGTGGCTGAAATACGGGCCAGTTTGGCAATCGGCCCCATTGAAAACAGACAGAGTAATTTATATAATGAATCTTGGACATCACTTTGCTCCTGTTTTTGTGTCACTCCTTAGACCAGAACTGTTAGTCTTCTGCTGTTTTTGTTGTTTCAAGGGTCATGATTTGAGACACTGGTACTCAGTCTTGACTGTCTACTTGAAGTACGCTGAAAGCCAAAGGTGGCAACTAGTTTTCATGTCATGGACACTTACTTAATTTTGAAGAAATATTTTTTCTATGGCGTTGTATAGAAAATATTAGATACTTGGTCTTTGATGTTATTCTCTAAATGCTATTTCCAGTTTTAAAAAAAATGACAGGAAATGTGGACAGCAAAAAAGAACCAATGCAAAAAAAACAACTGAAAGAAACAAGAACACAACCAAACAAATATATCTCACACACACAAAAATAACAACAAGCACATAAATCGGAAAAAAAAGAAAAAAAATGTTCCTATGGCCCTGTGCTTTTGGGGACAATAAAGTTTTGTAACAATAAAGTTAAAAATAAATACTGACATAGCTCTACATTGGTTAGAAAAGAGGGGGACCAGTTCGAGAGGGGGCCTATTTTGGATGCGAGGGGGGACCAAAATCGCCCAGGGGGACCAGTCGAAAACGAGGCTGGATGTCTAAGGGGGGGACCATTATAGAGCAGTTTTTGCCACGAATTGGTCCCCCGGGGGACTACTTCAGAGGGGGGACCGGACCGGATGCTACACCGGCTCCCCTTATTCATATAGGAACATTTATTCATATAGGAACATATATTCATATAGGAACATTTATTCATATATATTTTTTTTATTCATATAGGAACATTTATTCACATAGCAAACAGACTTTTGAGCTTTGTAAACGGCAGTTTTTCCCCTCAGACCTCACGACGAACTTAGATCCTTTAACACCTCCACCCAATACTGTCGTTCAGGTTTGTCAGTGAAAGGGGTCATTGCTGTGAACGTTTTAATGTGAATAGCTGTGAACTAATTGAACCGACTGCACATCTGTTATACACAACCTTGAAACTTTTCCGGCCTGGTTCAAACTCAGTCCACGTTCAAGCGAAGATGTCTCATAGTTGGTGCTACATCACGTATAGGGGAGTTGGGGAGGGAGGGGGGGTGGTGGACTGGTTGTGATCAAGATTCAGCAAAACAACGGTTTTTAATTAACCCTTTCACTGCCGCCGTCGCAGCATTTGATGAATCGCACCAGCAGCCTCACTGTCAAATTATTTTAAAATTGTAAATCTAGACTTTGCAGTAGTTTGGGGAAAAAAGCTCTCTGGATGCAGTATAGGTTCTGATTCCTGTTGACAGCAGAGTGACGTGAAGAGACGTTATCCCTGAGTGAACCGAAACGCGTCTGGCAGTGAAAGGGTTAATGACCCAATATTTGAAACCGGAGAGCTTCTACAAATACCTTCTTCTCCGAAAACGACCGCGGAGTTTATGGAGCCATTTATCTGTTTTTTGGGAGGTTTGCTGTTTCCGCTGACCTTGTTTGTTTTTCTTCAAGTTAATCGTCAGCTACTCTGTCCAGAGAGATTGTATGGCTCCCCCCCCCCCCCCCCCCCCCCCCGCCGCTATGCTTCAAACACGCTCTTTCCATCTTTACTATATAAACATTAGTGATTCATCCCCAACGGTTCAATACCTTATTTTGTGATGTGTGTGGTGTAGGTGTGGGTGCTTGCGCGAGTTCGGAAGATGAGATGTGTGTGGATGTGTGTATGAGGAAGGAATCAGGAAACACAGAGAGAGAGAGAGAGAGAGAGAGAGAGAGAGATAACGATAACGATCCTTTATTTTACAACGGAAGAAGTTATAGGCATACAAGAGAGAGAGAGAGAGAGAGAGAGAGAGAGAGAGAGAGAGAACGAGAACGAGAACGAGAACGATAACGATAACGATCCTTTATTTTACAACGGAAGAAGTAATAGGCATACGAGAGAGAGAGAGAGAGAGAGAGAGAGAGAGCGAGCTGTTGTCTGTGATCTGTATCCTGTGCTAGGTCTGCCCCTCCATTTTAGTTGTTACTCTCAGTGTTTGTTTAACATAGCTAATGTGAGGCAATGCCAATGCCTATTTCTTAAATTGTGTTTTAGCCAGTGACTGAGTGTGTGATGTATACATGTACGTCGGTTTTGTATTTTCATGGTATGTTTGTTGGTATGGTATGGTATTTTCATGGTATGTTTGTTGGTATGGTATGGTATTTTCATGCATGTGTTTTTATTAAGAGGAGCAAAACAAATTCTTCTTTGTAACTAAAAAGCCAATAAATTTATCTTATCTTACCTTATCTTACTAAACCAACGTGTTTTTTTTTTTTTTTTAAATAACCGATATGCATCGTACAGAAATGTGTTGACTGTGTGTGTGTGTGTGTGTGTGTGTGTGTGTGTGTGTGTGTGTGTGTGTGTGTGTGTGTGTGTGTGTGTGTGTGTGTGTGTGTGTGTGTTTTGTAATGGACAGTTCATTAAAGGATGTACAATCTTTTTCCAGTATTTAAAATGATGGTGTCTGTTCATGTATGTGTTGCGTTTATGTTTTTTTTTTTTTTTCTGGATGTAAGTTTGCATGTATTTAAATGACAGCTCATGTTAAAACAGTGCGTGTTGGCAATTTCACAAGTACGAATCAAATTCAACCTCATATTCAAACAGGGCACACATGTCTACAGTATTACCATATTTAAACTTGCTTATTACCATTTTGGCAATGAGTATTAAATGATTTATAATTTGCACATCTCTGTTTCTAATCTTATCCGGCTGATACCTAAACTAATCCAACTAATGTTTTGGAACAGTTTCGCTCGTGAGCGCGCTTGAAATACTCAGTCTTGAGGGAAAGTAAAGCTCTTAATGCGATACAATGTTGTTTACACGTCCGGCAGTTGCGCGAGCGGTCGAAACATTCAAATTCTACGACTGAGCGGTTGGTGTTGCTACAACACACTCGCCTAGTGTGTTAGCCGCGTCATTGAGTACGCTTCTGATGTCGATGGCTCAGTGTCAGGACGATATCACTTTGCAGGTGTCTAAGTGGTGAGAGAACAGTTCGGATCGACCTGTGAGAATTAAAGCCGTAAGGATTGGACCTTTCAGTCCAAAACGGTTGCAAATTGTAAAAGATCGTGTAATTACAACCGCAGCAAGCACCGATCCAGCGGAACTATAGCAATGACAGTGACAATGACAAGGACATTAACAATGACAATGACCACTGATTTTACAAAGACACAGGCCCAAAACACGCCTTCAGTCTTGCCGTTGCTAAGCTACTCAGACCACACACACACACACACACACACACACACACACACACACACACACACAC
>JACVVK020000781.1:92500-139008 GCA_018292915.2 Batillaria attramentaria
CATAATATGTGATGAACACACGCACGCACGCACGCACGCACGTACACACACACACACACACACACACACACACACAGTGAGTCCAGTCTGGGGCCAAATACTTGTTCTGGCCTTTTACTCGTTGCCCCGTCCGCTTTGATATCACTCTTATGTGGTGGAAAAGGACGTTAAATTCTTAACCCCCCACCCCCTTCCCTCCCCCTTCTAAGATACATGTACCTTCACACACACACACACACACACACACACTGGGCTAGTTCACGCAGTTTCACCTCTGAAAATACACCACATATGGGAACGTCAGTGACGATCTCACACGCTTTTTACCCAGAGCTACAAATTCACGCTTTGGGGGGGATTTAGTTTGGATATGTCGTGATTCACGCTTCAAACCCCAGATCAGCCAAGGGAAACTATAGGGGAAGGTGGGGTACGGTGGAACTAGGAGTCGGGTGAACCTGGCCATGGTGTTGGAGGGTGGGTGGGTGTGGGTGTGGGTGTTTTGGGGTTTAACGTCCTTTTCCACCACATAGGGTGATATCAAAGACGGGGCAACGATGAAAAAGCCAGCATAAATATTTAGCCCCAGCCGGGATCGAACTCACGACCCGAGCATTAGAAGTCCAACGCTCTACCATTCGGCCACCCCGGCTCCCCCATGGTCTTGGAAGTGTTCAGAGTGAAAAATGGCAAGTTTGGTACTGCCAAAAATTGTACTGCGGATTCTGTTATTGGCCTGTTCACGAAGAGAAAGCACAAACAAGTAACGCCGGTAAACAAGAACAAGATCGGTGAGGCGGAAAATGAACAGTTGTGGACAACTTTGGACTCGACAGGGGAGCCGGGGTGGCCGAATGGTAGAGCGTTGGACTTCCAATGCTCGGGTCGTGAGTTCGAATCCCGGCTGGGGCCAAATATTGTGCTGGCTCTTTCATCGTTGCCCCGTCTTTGATATCACCCGTATGTGGTGGAAAAGGACGTTAAACTCCCAAACACCCACCCCACCCACCCTTTGGACTCGACATGAACGGTGTGATAAAGAATTCAGAATACTTTTTTTTTTTAAATGAACAAAACAAACTTGGCCAGTAATATAACTTGAAATCAAGAAATCTTACTGTATAAACACGATCACACACATGCATTTTAATATCACATTCATCAGCTGGTACACGTACACTCATTCCGGCATTCACTCTTCATGTTCACTCGCCCTGCTCTCTCTCTCACTCTCTCTCTCTCTCTCTTAGCCGCGAATTAGTCTTTGTGGCTTGCGCGGCGTTAAACCTCAAAAACTCACTCACTCACTCACTCACTCGGGGAGCCAGGGTGGCCGAATGGTAGAGCGTTGGACTTCTAATGGTCGGGTCGTGAGTTCGTGTCCCGGCTGGGGCCAAACATTTGTGCTGGCTTTTTCGTCGTTGCCCCGTCTTTGATAATATCACCCGTTCGTGGTGGAAAAGGACGTTAAACACACACACACACACTCTCTCTCTCTCTCTCCACGTATGTGGTGGGAAAGGACGTTAAACCCCCAAACACCCACCCACTCTCTCTCTCTGTCTCTGTGCCGTTTATTTTGTGCTTACCATATTTAATTGTTTGTGACACAACTCTCTCTCTCTCTCTCTCTCTCTCTCTCTCTCTCTCACCCTGTCTAAAAATCTTTTTCTCTTAAGTAAACTTAACCGCATAGTTAGCCACGACAGTTGCAAAGTTTTCTTTCACGCACATATAAAAAGTCATATAGATTACGCCTCCAACCTCTGGGACAAATGTGGTGATATTCACTTGAAAAAGATCAATTCTCTCTATAAACGTGGTATAAAGCTTTTACATCCTGGGCCCTTACCCACAGAAGAAAAACTTAGAGCGCTCGAACTTCTCCCCCTTACCAAGCATCTTGAGTTCAACCGGTGTGTTTTCATGCACAAGATAGTCCACTGTAAGGCTCCTCCATATCTGACCACGTTCTTTCAACCAAGTCAGCGACACAACGCAAGAAATGGCCTGTTCCAATTACCATTACCTAGATTGGACATTTTTAAAACAAGCCTCTCATTCTCTGGGTCACTTTCATGGAACCAGTTGCCAGCATACTTAAAATGTACCCCGAAGCTTCATTCATTTAAAACTCAACTTCTCAGATACTTACGTAAGTCATAGGTCCACGAACAATATCTGAACCGTGCTAAATTACTCGTTATCAGATGGCACTATTACATGTTACCTTTTTACAAGTTATGTTGTATACTACAATTTCAAACACCATGCTATCTACTTCTTCACCTATTTTCCGACGTGTTTCCTTTGAATTTCTTGCGCTTCTTTGTATCTTTGCATGTTTTTTTTGTTTTTGTTTTTTCTACTTTCTTATTAGATTACTCCCTTTGTGCCTGGTATACTTTTTTTTGTAATGTTAGCCTTTATTTTTTTAGTGTTCGTAGATTAGCAGGACAGCTTGTAAGATAGGCAGACCATGCCTACAAGTCTTTATCCTGAAATAAACGTTTCAGTCAGTCAGTCAGTCTCTCTCTCTCTCTCTCTCGGGGAGCCGGGGTGGTCGAATGGTAGGGCGTTGGACTTCCAATGCTCGGGTCGTGAGTTCGTATCCCGGCTGGGGCCAAATATTTGTGCTGGCTTTTTCATCGTTTCCCCGTCTTTGATATCACCCTATGTGGTGGAAAAGGACGTTAAACCCCCAAACACCGACCCACCCACCCTCTCTCTCTCTCTCTCTATCCCCCTTTCTCTCTCGCGCGTTCTGCTTGAGTTGGCAGTTCTGATAGCCATCGGCACACAGGATCTGGCATAGCTTGTAGTTTTTGCTCGGATGTACCCCAGCCTCCCCTGCACGTGCTTTGTCTTGTTTCAAAAATGGCGAACCCGTTTGATGCTGAACTTATCACCGGTTCTCTAGGAACGAGCCGGCAGAAAAAGGAGACCGCTGATATCTTGTGGGAGATTACGTGGTCGTGTAGCTGCAGCTCTGGGATTACCATCTCCTCCGTTCTGTTTTTTGTCTCCTCCCAAGGACGATAGAGACTACCACTAGTAGGGGAATCGGGTGGATCTACCCGCTGAAGCGTCGGACACAAGACAGAAAGACGTTGAGTTCGAATCAGTTTGGACAGCAACCACTATTTTTTTCAGCGTCCGTGGTTTCGAAGTCACCTGCCCAGTGTTCAGAAGATTTTGAAGTATATTCTTTCAGTGGGTCCAGACCACTAAGCTTGAGTTAGATTGGTCAGAGACGTCTGTGACTTCAATGGATACTACTTCGTATCACATCGTACAGACTGATGAACGTGCGGAACAAAAGTGTCTATGACAGCATCAAGCTTCACATGGGAAAATGGCTGAGAGAAAAGACGGAGGGTGCATGTAGTGGACGAAAGACTGACAAAACCTGAACTATACGAACTCATTAAAAGAGCACATTGAAAACCAACCCCTTCAGTACAAAATGGACACCCACGGACTCTCAAGAGACAGAGGAGGACGACGACGAAGAAGAAGTTTTGGACGGCTGATTGTAAGTACAGTTTTAACTTAAAGATACATGCTGCTGGGCCCGCATGTAAAAGTCGGGGTTAGGGAGTTTAGCCCCGGGTTAGAGTCTAACCTCGAACTAAACTAGCTCTAGGGTTACATTTTCTGTTTTTTTTTTTTTTTTTTTTTTTTAAATCAGGAAACGGGTCCATTCCAGCAAGGTGCCTATGCCGTTATAGGATTTTTGTCTTTCTTCGCTTCCTTTTTATTTAAATTTGTTTTGGGGTTTCTTTTGTCCTAGTCTGGGTTAGGCCCGTAGCCCGTGGGTTAAATTAACCTCGAGTTTTACATACGGGCCCAGGTCTTTTCTAAGCTCACAGACCGACCTAGTCTCATGCCTGTGACAAGAACATGATACCATTTAGATGTGTGCAAAATATGAACCATATTGGGGCTGTTGTTGCTACAGCCTTCACAAAAAGTTAAGGACCACTTGCAAATATCATTCAACTTTTGTCGTGGTGGCATGCTGGTGTAGTGCTGAACATCGCTGAAACGGCGGCTTATGTAGGCAAACAAATGAGCACAGTTCATAACCAGGGATGCATTCTTTGACCTGCATCTCATTTTTGCCGTGCTGAAAGCCCCTCACTGAACACTGAAACTCGGTCTAGTTTTGCCGAAATTGCAGATTTTCAAACGCGTCAAGCATGCTGTGTGACGCGCATGTGCCATCCACACAGTGGTCGCCATGTTCACTAAGTAATTAGTAAATTACCCCTTAACCTTGCTACCGAAGTTTACGGGAAAAATCTTATTCGTTTATTTTTTCTGATTTATTGAATCTGTCACCCATTATGTTGACTGGTTATGGACCAGTCAACATAATGGGTGACAGTTTCAATAAATGGGAGGACCATTGACTCAATGGTGGCAGCATCTTAATACAGGGGCGCCGGAACCGGGGGGGGGGGGGGAGGGAGGGGGGGCACCCAAGCAGGGGGGGGGGCAAGAGTATCTTTTTGCCCCCCCCCCCCCCCTGGAA
Organism: Batillaria attramentaria; assembly: GCA_018292915.2. Lineage (NCBI taxonomy): Eukaryota > Metazoa > Mollusca > Gastropoda > Batillariidae > Batillaria > Batillaria attramentaria. The sequence goes on from JACVVK020000781.1 coordinate 97,038, forward strand.
AATCAGGTGACTATGGCAAGAGGGGGGACAAAGCCATGGTCTTGCCCCCCCTCCCTTCCCCTACCCCCCCCCCTCCCCCTACCCCTCTTCCTGCTCTCTCCCTCATCCCACCCAACAGAGAACTCAGTTTAGCCCTTGCATGAAATATCAAAACGACTTGGCAGAAAGTCGTCTGATAATCACTCCAAACCCCCGCGCTTTTCACTTTCTCCGGGCAACGTCCTTCCTTTGACTGGCTCTGGCGTTTCCCCCCTCTGAGATTCTGCCCCCCCCCCCTCCCCCCCAACATCTTCCGGCGCCCCTGTAATAATAATACATGTAATAATAATAATAATAATAAATTGTTCTTGTATGGCGCAGAAAGTCTGCCCAAGAGCCGGAGCACTCAGTGCGCGCTACACACACACACACACACACAGACCGACAGACACACACACACACACACACACACACACACACACACACATACACACACACACACACACACACACAAACGGCGGACGTGGGATACAGGGGAGGATACAGTAAAAAATTGCCGAAACAGATAGGTTTTAAGGTGTGCCTTGAACTGTGACAGAGTAGGGAGATTCCTAAGTGAGACGGGCAGAGAGTTCCAGATTTGGGGAGCAGAGTAACTGAAGGAACGTTGGCCATAAGTTTTCAGACTGACACGGGGTATTTTTAATAGTTTCTCAGAAGATGAGCGAAGTGAACGGGATGTTTCATACGTAGTGAGCTTCTCTGTGATACACTTAATACACTTGTAGAACGCGGAGTTCTGCTTCGAAAAGCACCCAATGCACTTTTGCTCACGCACACACACAACATTCACACGCACACATTTATACACATCAATACAGGCGGTGGAGTTTAACTTGAACTTAAAGATTAAAAGCTAGTTTGAACAGATGTGTTTTGAGTTCTGCTTTAAACTGTAGGAGGGAAGGGATGTTTCTCAGAGAAGATGGCACAAGCAGTTCCAAACGCGGGGGGGGGGGGGGGGGGGGCACTATAACTGACAGAACGTTGGCCAAATGTTTTGAGGCTGACCCGGGGGACCTTAAGTAGCTTTTCTGAGGATGAGCGGAGAGTGCGCGATGTTTCGTACGTGGTGAGCTTAGCAAGGCATATTTTTGACACAATGGGAGTTACGCAGCTGTAAGAGAGCGTTCCTTCAGTTTCTTTACCCCGCGTGTCTGGAACCAAACTACGCAGTTTGCTTATACACAGTTCAAATGCAACTTAAAAGACTCACCTTTCCCGCCAGGCCTTTAGCCTTTAGCACACCGACCAATTCTTCTTTCTGCAGGTGCATTCAGTCTGTTTATTTGCACTGGTGTGTGTGTGTGTGTGTGTGTGTGTGTGTGTGTGTGTGTGTGTGTGTGTGTGTGTGTGTGTGTGTGTTTTGGCGCAGTGAGTCCATTCCTGTGAGCGCCCAGGCTTTATAAGCACTGTGTATTATTCTTATTATATTTAGCCTGCCAGGTACCATTTTAAACTTGAAATATGTGCCCTTTGAGAACTTAGTCTGCTCAACAATAGCTGTGCTATATCTGTGAAGCTGGCTGGGGGTGGGGGGGGGGGGGGGTGGACAGTGTTGAGACCTTCCCAATGCTTGTCAAGGCGACCTTTAAAGGCGTTGACTGATGGCTCGGCACCGACGTAGTCTCATGCTAAATAAATGCATATAAATAAATAAAGTGCATATGTCTGTCGCATGATGGTCCAATGGATTCCTCAGATCTCACTATCATTTCTTGTTCTTTTGCTGTCACGAAATTAATTATGTATGGTTTTGGAGTTATTATAAACAGTGACATCCATAGAGAGATAGGAAGCTGGCTCTTACATCCTGTGCTAGCCTTGGAACCAGGTCACTGTTTAAATTTCAAATAGCACAAATCTAAGCCCTCCATCTGCCTCCAATTGAGCCCTAAGCGTTTTGAAACAAGGTATCCAACACTGAGAAACAAGTGGTTTTGCCGCATACAGAATCCTGGTGTAGGAGAGAAAAAGGTAAAAAAGGCTTAAAAGTTTGTAATGTCAAATTTCGAAATTTGGGATTCTGCACTTCGCAAAAAAAAATTACAGTTTCAAGTACTGACTTACTCAGACCTTCTGCTAAACCAAAACCACTCAACAATGTTTTTTTACGTAGCTGACACGAAGGAGTTAGATTGGTCATTTGGACAGCAAAGTGTTATTTAAGGAGGAGTTTAAGTCAAAAGTGTTGTAGCCTCACGTATTTCCCAAAGTACCTTTGTTTCCTATCTCTCTATATATTTCCCAAAGTACCTTTGTTTCCTATCTCTCTATATATTTCCCAAAGTACCTTTGTTTCCTATCTCTCTATATATGTATCATATATAATTATATGTCCCTGATCCAATTACCAAGACCAAGAATAGACCTATATAGAACTAGTTTTTCGTTTTCTGGTGCATGCGCGTGGAATTCATTACCACAACACCTAAAATCTATTCCTACAATGAACATGTTTAAGGACAGCTTGCATCAACACTTCACCAGTCTTAAAACTCCAACACCTAAAGCTAGTTTGGTGTGTATACATCCCCCATTGCTTATAGGCCTTGTTTGATCATGCTTGATCACCGTGGTTTTCTGTGATCTGTTGTCTTGATTGTGTGTTTTGGGGTTTGTTGTTGTAGTTGTTGTTGTTGCTGCTGCTGTTTTTTCCTTCACTTTTTCGGTAGCCTAGATTGTTTATCTTATCTTATATTACGTTTTTTTTTTTTTTTCAGTGATTATTATTGTAGAATGTGGTGAGGACTTCTTGTAAGACAGACAGAGATGTCTAGAAGAATTATCCTAAGAAACGTTTCATCATCATCATATATGTTTCTCTATTAAAAAAAACAACACACAAACAAAGAAGAGTGTAAGCTCAAGTGAAATAGGCTGTCATTCGGCAATTACAGAATTTTTCTTTCCACTGTTTCCACTGTCTGTAATTAACTCGTTCTTTTGTCGTACTTCTCCCGTTCGACTTCATTGTGATGGACTGATCTTGTCATGTCATGACTGTAGGACGGAAGTCAGTTTGAGCTGACCCCACCGGCTGAAATCCGTCATTTAGCTTCCGTCCGCTCGTCGCTAAGGCCTGTTGCCATATGCGGCAGTTGCAATGAAGAGCGGTAGTTCATTGTCACTAATCACACTGTTGTACCGGTGTAGCATCCGGTCCGGTCCCCCCTCTGAAGTAGTCCCCCGGGGGACCAATTCGTGGCAAAAACTGCTCTATAATGGTCCCCCCCTTAGACATCCAGCCTCGTTTTCGACTGGTCCCCCTGGGCGATTTTGGTCCCCCCTCGCATCCAAAATAGGCCCCCTCTCGAACTGGTCCCCCTCTTTTCTAACCAATGTAGAGCTATGTCAGTATTTATTTTTAACTTTATTGTTACAAAACTTTATTGTCCCCAAAAGCACAGGGCCATAGGAACATTTTTTTTTCTTTTTTTTTCCCGATTTATGTGCTTGTTGTTATTTTGTGTGTGGTGAGATATATTTGTTTGGTTGTTGGTTCTTGTTTCTTTCAGTTGTTTTTTTGCATTGGTTCTTTTTTTTTTGTTTTTGTTTATGAGATGGTTGTACCGAATACTAAACATTATTACTAGAATTTCAAACAATAAATAAATAAGTCAATCAATATTCTCTCTCTCTCTCTCTCTCTCTCTCCCCCCCCCCCCCCCACTCTCTATCTCTCTCTCTCTAGCAAAACCTGAAATAGACATTTACGTTCTTTGACAAGAAAAACTTTATTTCAAAAGGTATGTCCAGTCAAACTGTGTCAAAGAAACAAGAAATGAAACAAGAAACAGTTAATGAATAGCAAAGAGTTGCAACAGAAATTGTTAACCAGAGCGCTGTGCACTTTATAACGCAACATAAATGTAAATTAATAAATTGTTAATCGCACATCTTGTCCTGAAATGAGCAAAATAATAACAATAGCAAAGTACAAAACAAACTTCTACCGTACTGTCTTTGCATGAAACGTCATCGAATGCATGAAAGTCCACATTTCCTGTCAATTTTTTTAAACTGGAAATAGCATTTAGAGAATAACATCAAAGACCAAGTATCTAATATTTTCTATACAACGCCATAGAAAAATATTTCTTCAAAATTAAGTAAGTGTCCATGACATGAAAACTAGTTGCCACCTTTGGCTTTCAGCGTACTTCAAGTAGACAGTCAAGACTGAGTACCAGTGTCTCAAATCATGACGCTTGAAACAACAAAAACAGCAGAAGACTAACAGTTCTGGTCTAAGGAGTGACACAAAAAACAGGAGCAAAGTGATGTCCAAGATTCATTATATAAATTGCTCTGTTTTCAATGGGGCCGATTGCCAAACTGGCCCGTATTTCAGCCACCTAGGTTGTCGGCCTGGAGCCTCTCTTGTGAACACATACACGGGCGTGTCCAAGAGGGTGGCTGCAGCAAATATCTCAACCTCGGTGGCCCAAGTACGGTCGTTTCTCATGTTTGATGTCGCGACGTAATTTTCACGTGCGCTCGTTCCGTAGAAGCGTTTGTCATTCTTTTCAATCCAATCGCAAATGATATTTCGGAATTCCTTATATTTCGACTCAGTCCCCAAAACAACAAAGCTCACAGACCGGAAAAAACAATTCCCATCTCCTTTTACGCTAACGCTATCGAGAGGTGTAGCCGTAATGTCAACTTCAACACTTTCCCTTGAGGGGTGCCGCCTGAAAAGTCTGGGGAAATTCAAACTGGAGGCCCGATCCTTTTGCCAGGCACCATCAACGGGGTGGAACTTCATTCTCAATGGCGGCTGGCAAGAGGGGTCAGCCTGTGGATGATAGGAGGGGTCAGCCTGTGGAGCATGGGAGGGGTCAGCCTGTGGATGATAGGAGGGGTCAGCCTGTGGATGATAGGAGGGGTCAGCCTGTGGAGCATGGGAGGGGTCAGCCTGTGGAGTATGGGAGGGGTCAGCCTGTGGATGATAGGAGGGGTCAGCCTGTGGAGCATGGGAGGGGTCAGCCTGTGGATGATAGGAGGGGTCAGCCTGTGGAGCATGGGAGGGGTCAGCCTGTGGATGATAGGAGGGGTCAGCCTGTGGAGCATGGGAGGGGTCAGCGTTGTAGAGATTCTTCAGTATTTTTCCACTTTTAGTGTTCTTCAGTTGAAGTCGACCCTTCGGCAACACACTTATGACCTGATATGGCCCGACGAATCTTGGTGCCATCTTGCTTCCCATTCTGTGTACTCGTGCAGCATTGATGATTAAGACTTTGTCTCCGATGCGGAACCCGTGGTCATATGCACGCCTGCTGTCATAGTACTCTTTTTGCTTCTTCTGCGCCCTTGAAATGTTTTCACCAATTTTGTTCTTGACTTCCTCGTGAATCCCCTTCATAGTGTCCATGATTTCTTCGTTCAGATCTTGCTCGTTGGCATCACCAGTGACGTCAAATGGTAGTTTTGCCTGCTCACCATACAATGCCAAAAAGGGTGAAAACTGTGTAGACTTGTGAACGGATGTTCGGTAGGCGAACAGGGCTGCTGGCAAGAGTTCATCCCAATCATCATTGTCTGTGATCTTTACCAAAGTGTCTTTGAGTGTCCTATTGTCCCTCTCCCGTTGGCCGTTCGTCTCAGGGTGGTAGGCCGAAGAAATGCGATGGTTGATATTGAAACGGTCGGTGAGAATATCAAGCGCAAAGTTAATGAACTCACGGCCTTGGTCAGTTATGAGGGAATCAAACGCGCCAAAGATGCAGATGGTTTCGTACATGAATCTGGCAACTTCCTCTGAACTCTTGCACGGGATGGCCTTGGCAACGGGAAACTTTGTAAAGTGGTCTGTGAGGGCAACAATGTACTGGTTACCTCTGTCAGTGACCTGCAAAGGTCCTATGATGTCCATTCCAACGAGGCTCCACTTCTTTTTGGGCACTGGGATGGGGTGAAGCGGTGCTGCTGGCTTCTTTCTGCAAGCGTTCATGTTCTGGCACACACAGCATGATCTGCAGTAGTCTTCAACCTCCTGTTTCATTCCATGCCAGAAGTAACGCTCCAAGACCTAGAGAGAAAAAAGAGTAATGAAATATTTATAAATACTATGTCTTAAAGATAACTGGTAGATAACAGTGTGTGTGTGTGTGGGGGGGGGGTGTGAGTGAGAGAGAGAGAGAGAGAGAGAGAGAGCCAGCAAAGGAAATGTCTTCAATCCGGAAAATGTCCGTTATATACCGAAGACATCGGCTATACCGGAAAATTTACGTTATATACGGAGTCATCGGATATAACGTCCACCAGGACAAAAGTGGCCGCTATATCCGATGTGTTGGTTATACCAGACATACCAGAAACACACAAAACCTCGTTCCCATTCTAAAGCCTGTTAAAACTGGGAGTACAAAAACGGGTGCTCACCTTCTTATAAGTCTTGTTCATCCCCAAATGTCCTCCGCTCACATAGTTGTCATGAAACTCTTGCAATATCTCTGGAACCTGGTTCCTCTTTGCCACGAGGATTCCGTCGTGGTAGAGCACATCCTCTCGAATTGTGTATTTTGCAGCAGTCTTTCTCAACTGTCTCTTTTTAACTTTAGTCACATCACGGTTTTCCCCTTTCGCGGTCAGAGGGTAAGTGCCATTTTTCAAATAGTTCAACACGTTGTCATACAGAGTGTCGTCCATGATGATAGTCAATGAAAAACGAAGACTGGTTGACGGAATGAATTGTCGTGTACTTATAATTATAGGCATGTTTGACACGAGTCACGTGACGTGTCAAGAAGCGTGGCGATGTTTGACACGAGTCACGTGACGTGTCAAGAAGCGTGGCGACCGTTTTCTCATCCCACAAAAAAAAAAAAAAAAAGAGAAAACAAATCTAAACTTTTAAAAGTGATTTAACTTCGTAGATTTGCCGTTCTATGTAGCCTATACTTTTGTTTTTTAGTGGCGACCGTTTTCTCATCCCACAAAAAAAAAGAGAAAATAAAAAACAAAAGTATAGGCTACATAGAACGGCAAATCTACGAAGTTAAATCACTTTTAAAAGTTTAGATTTGACACTGTAACCTTGACCCAGTTCAAGATCATCTTGAATAACATCTCTGTACAAAAATGAAAATAATTATACATATAACGAAAGAGGGGTGTGTGTGTGTGTGTGTGTGTGTGTGTGTGTGTGTGTGTGTGTGTGTGTGTGTGTGTGTGTGTGTGTGTGTTTGCGTGCGTGCGTGCGTGAGTGAGTGTGCACGCGTGCGTGAGTGCGTGCATAATGTGTGTGTGTGTGTGTGTGTTTGAGAGATGGGGGGAGGAGAGAAAGTGTGGGGGGCGAGAGAGAGAGAGAGAGAGAGAGAGAGAGAGAGAGTGAGAGAGATCCAGAGTCACGTTTTCTACTGAGTTGACACACACTATAACAATAAAGTTAAAAATAAATACTGACTACATTGGTTAGAAAAGAGGGGGACCACTTCGAGAGGGGGCCTATTTTGGATGCGAGGGGGGACCAAAATCGCCCAGGGGGACCAGTCGAAAACGAGGCTGGATGTCTAAGGGGGGACCATTATAGAGCAGTTTTTGCCACGAATTGGTCCCCCGGGGGACTACTTCAGAGGGGGGACCGGACCGGATCCTACACCGGGCTCGCTGGCTGCTGACGCGAATGCATTGAGAATGACGTGGGAGCAGAGGCGATGATTGACAGGGGCCAGTTTCACGATCGCGCTCCTCGGTGCACCGTATCGCGGGGTGCAGTCAAAATGGACGTTAGCGTTTCCAGTGCTACTTCATTTCAAGACTGAGTTGCACTGCTAGGCCGCTAGAGTGGGTTGACTGTTTGTGGGTTTGAGTCGTTCTGTCGGTCGATTGTCGATGATTTGTGGTCTAGAATTCTGAACGAATTCTGACCAGGGGAAACAGTCAGTTTCATAACCCGAATCAAGAGGCGAATAGGTGCGACTCGAAGTTCGAGTCGAAACTGATTCGACCTTATCCGTCGTCACGGATAAGTCAAACTTTGCTGCGAGAATACACGCTAGATAAGTACTATTTATTATTATTATATGACATAATTATGGCTTTGCGTTAGAGCAAGTTTCGTCGAAACGTTTGAAGCAGAGTAGCACCTGTAACACTCCCGTCCACTCTCGACTGCACCCCGTGCTGACGACGATGAGAGAGTTATGTGCTGGTGAATGCTCGTGTGTTTGCGTAATCATGACGGACGCCTGATGATGCTGCTTTGTTTTCGTTCAGTTTGTCCCGGCTTGGCTTTTGCTTTCAACAAACACCGCCTTGCGCGTCATTCGGCACCCACACAACGGACATGATTCGTGAGTTCTGGCGCGGGGGGGGGGGGGGGGGGGGGGGGGGGGGGGACGGATCAGGTCGCGGTGAACCTGACTGCAACTGAAAACTGACGACAGTAATTCGATCAGTCAATCATCTGTCATAAGTGACCAGGGCCCGCGTGTAAGTCGGGGTTAGGGAGTTTAGCCCCGGGTTAGAGTCTAACCTCGAACTAAACTAGCTCTGGCGTTGAATTTTCTGTTGGTTTTTTGTTTGTTTGTTTGTTTGTTTGTTTGAAATCAGGAAGCGGGTCCATTCCAGCAAGGTGCCTATGCCCGTTATAGAAGGATTTTTGCCTTTCTTTCTTCGCTTCCTTTTTTTAAAAATTTGTTTTGGGGTTTCTTTTGTCCTAGTCTGGGTTAGGCCCGTAGCCGTGGGTTAAATTATCCTCGGGTTTTACATACGGGCCCAGGTCACTTGCATACAAGTAGCTGTTAGTGCCCGCTAGTACTTTTGCAACAATGTGTTTTACTGGCGGGAACTGTATTCGTTCGATTTAACTCAATTCAATGAACTCTGTTATGTATCTAAAGAGAAATTTGGCTTGGAAGGACGAGTGGTTGTAATAATGTTATTGAAAAATACAGAAAAGGAATAATAGGACATAGTTCAAGATTCGAGATTCAAGCTAGTTTATTAATTCCCAAGGGAAATTCATTTTGCCACCACCTTAAAGACATACCAATGCGACATATCCACCCCCCCCCTTCACACACACACACACACACACACACACACACACACACACACACACACACACAAAGCCAATCAAAACACAATATCACATAGTGTACTTATCACATTACTCATAAACGTACTACATTACAAGTGAAAACAAGTATGAAACTTTGTCCTACTCTTACATTAAAACATTTAAATATCAAAATGTTTCTTACTCCTGGTATGACATGCATACATGTACGTAGGCCTTTTGCTTCCGCCGTGTTCAGATTATATTATTCTTGTGGATCTTGAGGGGTTAAAGTGCTGAGATTATCCCATTCAGATATAGAGACTTATTCTTGTGGATCCCGAGGGGAGGGAAGTGCTGAGATTATCCCGTTCAGATACTTATTCTTGTGGATCCCGAGGGGTAAAAGTGCTGAGATTATCCCGTTCAGATACTTATTCTTGTGGATCCCGAGGGGTGAAAGTGCTGAGAATATCCCATTCAGATGTAGATACTTATTCTTGTGGATCCTGAGGGGTAAAAGTGCTGAGATTATCCCATTCAGATGTAGATACTTATTCTTGTGGATCCTGAGGGGTAAAAGTGCTGAGATTATCCCATTCAGATATAGATGCTTATTCTTGTGGTTCCTGAGGGGTAAAAGTGCTGAGATTATCCCATTCAGATGTAGATACTTATTCTTGTGGATCCTGAGGGGTAAAAGTGCTGAGATCGTCCCGTTCAGATATAGACAGTTATTCTCGTGGATCCTTGAGGGGGGGGGGGGTAAAAGTACAGAGCGTATCACAGTGAGATATACGTCATACGTCCTTATTCTTGTGGATCCCCGTGGGGGAGGGAGAAGGGTAAAATTACTGAGATTGTCCCAGTCAGGTATAGACACTTATTCTCGTGGATCCTTGAGGGTAAAAGTACAGAGCGTATCACAGTCAGATACACGTCATACGTCCTTATTCTTGTGGATCCTGGGGGTAAAAGTGCTGTGATTGTCCCAGTCAGATATAGACACTTATTCTTGTGGATCCTCGAGGGGGTTAAAGTGCTGAGATTATCCCAGTCAGATATAGCTCCCTATTGTTGTGGATCCTAAGGGAGAGGGGCGGGGGTTGGAGAAGGGAGTGGGGGGGGGGGGATTAAACGTGACGAGCGTATCCCGGTCAGATAGACGTCATACGTCCTTATTCTTGGGATGCAAGCGCGACCGTTTTAGCAGCGGAGGCCTCCTTGTCCGTGTGGTTGCATGCGGAAAGAATCGGCTGCCAGTGCCCCGTGATGGTAATGAATGAATGGTCGACCAGTGACGTAGGGCATACGTGCGCTGGTATCGATCGAACATTACGTCTGCGGCAAAAGCGGCAACACTTCAGCGCTGGACTGTACGTGCTGGTGACAATGTCCGTTCAGCGTTGTGGAAGGGGGGAGGGGGAGGGGCTGGTAAAAAAAGGTGGCTAGGTTGGAGGGGTGAGAGAGAGAGAGAGAGAGAGAGAGAGAGAGAGAGAGACGGGGGGGGGGGGGGTGGAAGAGAGAGAGAGAGAGAGAGAGAGAGAGAGAGAGATGGTGTTGATGGTGAGAGAATGAGAGAGAGAGAGATGGTGTTGATGGTGAGAGAATGAGTGAGAGAGAGAGAGAGAGAGAGAGAGAGAGAGAGAGAGACGAGGACGACGAGGACGGTGATGGTGATGATGACGGCGATGATAATGAAGATGATGATGACATTTTCTTTTCCATTTGCCAAAGATTTCACTTGTCGTCGCGACACAATACAGGTCTCGTATCTACGACATTGAAGCATTAAGAGAGAGAGAGAGGGAGAGAGAGAGAGAATTGTGGTGGTGAAGATGAGGAGGTGGAGGACGGAGGAGGAGGACAACGACGACGGGAACAATAAGCACGGCAAAAAGAGATGATGATGATGATGAAGACGATACGGCTGATTAAAATGGAGATGTGTGTGCGTGTGCGTGTGCGTGGGTGTGCGTGTACGTGTACGTGTGTGTGTGTGTGTGTGTGTGTGTGTGTGTGTGTGTGTGTGTGTGTGTGTGTGTGTGTGTGTGTGTGTGTGTGTGCTTTGTTGTTGTTGTTATAATACAAGACCGCACAGCTGACGCGACTGGGCTCATAAAGCAGCCGTATTACTTATTGTTGTCATCCTACACGCTAGCTGTTTGGCGCGAACAGTAGTCAGTTATCGAGGAACACGGAAACTGAAACGTTAATTCTCGTCATAAGCGACATCTGGGCTTTAAACAAGACAAAAAAGCACTGCATATTATAGGCCTGTGCTCTGGTAAAACGTCTGTTTTCTGTGTGGGCGAAGCGGTTAGTTTTGAACGCCTCCGTATGCGCTTCGGTCACTGCTCGCTAAACTGAATTGAACATTCGGAAAATGAAATGTCTTTGTGGAGTTACGCTGCGTTAACACATTATGTGCCGTGCATGTTGATTCCCTGTCGTTTCCTGTTGCCTTTCGCGTGTTTATGGTCCGCCACTGATGTGCGAGAACCAGGAAAGGGTGACGGTTTTGTATCGGCGAATGTTTTGAAAAGGAGAACACTCTGACACGACATTTTCGCGGTCACGGTTCTGAGGTGGAGAGGGGACAAGCATTTGATGACTGCTGGGCAGAGTAACTGATACGCAACTGCCTAACTTGTATGGTACGAATAGTGTTAAAGTCAGTTTGACTTCAGTGCTTCGGATTTCAACGCTGGTCTCATTTGGTACCAAAAAAAAAAAAAAAAAAATTCTCTTTATGCCAAAAGGCCTAGGTGGCAATCCAGCTGAATCCACGACGCTTAAGGTCCTTGTACCAAATGGCACAAACAGCGTACGTTGCTGCTAAGATCATAAACTGACTGTGTTTTCTACTCAGTTGTGTTGTTTGTGTGTGTGCGAGGGTGCGTGCGTGTGTGTGCTTTTACTTTTTTAGTTGTTCTTACGTAGTGTACATTGAGTGAATGGATTGTTTTTTTTTTGTTTTTTGTTTTTTGTTTTACTTCGGTTTTAGGTTGTAAGGCGCCTAGAGCTCGTTCCCCGGGGATAGGCGCCCTATAAATATTATTATTAATAATATTATTATTTAAGGCAGAGGCATGTTGTAGCCACATGTCACACGAGAAACACTGGAAAACACCCTGTTCGCTGTTTGTTCGGAATAAAAACACTCCTGTGTGAAAAAAAAACCCTCCTGCATTCGTTTCTTTATCATCCAAACCGTCATTCAATATTTACTTGCAAATTTTCTATGTTCTAGCCTTTCAGACCATAAACCAGTTTAGTCTTCGGCCTATCCCTCACCTGCCCATTCGCCTGTCTCTTTGTCTTTGAGACCCTCTGAATTTAACCTCTCTGTCCTTCCTCTCATCTCTCAGCTGATTTCTAAGTTCGGCCCTTTCATCTATATTTCTTCTTTTTAACCCCTCACTCACGTCTGCACTACCAGTGGTTAGGAATAAGTGATGTTGGGCATATGCTGCGAACTGGTTTATTGCGCCTAGGAGATGACAAGTTGCAATATTTGCTGTATATGCACTTAGTATTGATCTTTGTTCTAACTGGTTGTAATTGCTATTTGTTTTCTGCGCTTTTTTGTAATCGGGAGTTCGGGAGCCGGGGTGGCCGAATGGTAGTGCGTTGGACTTCTAATGCTCGGGTCGTGAGTTCGTATCCCGGTTGGGGCCTAATATTTGTGCTGGCTTTTTCATCGTTGTCCCGTCTTTGATATCACCCATACGTGGTGGAAAAGGACGCTGAACTCCCAAACACCCACCCAACCGCCCCTTAATCGGGAGTTCGAGAAATTAGCATGAAGGTGCAGCGTCTCCTGCATGTCCTAGGTTTATACCGCCCCGTAGATCAGTTTGCATCCTTTCTCCAACGTTATATTTATTGTTGTTTTTTTGTTGTTGTTTTTTTCACGTAGGTCAGACACACTTAGCCGCGAATTAGTCTTTGTGGCTTGCGCGGCTTAACAGCCCTAAAAACTCACTCCTCCAGTTCACTTCAGTCTCTTTTGTCTTCTAAACCCCTTCACACACGTACGCAGACTTCTTGTTCAGCCACAGGAAAGTCAACATCACGTTTTGTTTCCCACCGTGTGACTGAAAAACAACCCCCCCCCCCCCCCCCCCAGCAAAAAAGAAAAAAAGAAAAGAAAAAAAAAAACTGTCGATACGTGGCTGATATGTCATGGTGTTAGCCCTCGCTTGGCTTAAATGTCAAACCTTCCTGGTATGAAACAGGACTTAAAGTGTGCAATCCCGAGCAAAATGCAATGCGATAATACGATTAGATATTTTTATTCGCCAAGTGTCCATTTTTGGGCCGTCCAGTTTTGGAAACAGCGTCGGTGAAGCGGATGGAGAAAAGCTATTTCGATACGTATGCCTTTTTTTCTGCTCTCTCTCTGTCTGTCTGTCTGTCTGTCTGATACACACACTTACCTACCTGTTCAGAAGGGCCGAACATGGGCATTTTCGGGGATGGAGAGAAGCTATTTTGATACGTATGCCTTTTGTTGTTGTTGTTGTTGTTGTTGTTGCTCTCTCTCTCTCTCTCTGATACACACACTTACCTACCTGTTCAGAAGGGCCGAACATGAGCATGTTCGGGCTTGTTGAACAACCTCTGAGTGTTTGTATCGGTTGCTCTCTCTCTCTCTCTCTCTCTCCCTCCCACCCCCCTCTCTCCCTCTCGCTTGTCTTCCTTTCTTTTTTTAAAACCTGAAACGGTTTTAGCGGCGCTCTTTTGATGACGGATGCACCAAAAGGCGACCGAGCAAATGAGTGGTCTGGGAACTGTCTACAAAAGCAGTCTCTGTGTGCGATGTGAAGAGACAGAGAAACAGACAATTTTCATTCGAGTGTCCAGGCTTTGATGCTGTAAACATGGGTTTTTTGCAAGTGTTTTGACTGAAACTTTTACGCTCGGAGTGGTGGTCAGTGTGACCTGTGCAAACAACAAACAAACAAACAAACAAACAAACAAACAAACAAACAGAAGAACAAACACCATTAACAACACTAACAGCAGGAACAGCAAAATAGTACACACAGAGAAAAGAAAGAAACGAAGAATCGAATGAGTGAATGAATGGGAGAAAGAATGAAAGAAACAAAAATGATACAAAGAGAAAAAGAGGGGCAGAAAGGAAGAAAGAAATCGATCACGAAGATCGTCCACCACACAAACAAACAAACAAACAAGCAAGCAAGAAAACAAACAAACAAACAAACAAAACAAAACCAGCTGACCACGAGACGAACAGCATGAAAGAAATAGTATACCAAACTTGAATACTTCACTTAGAGGTGTGTGTGTGTGTGTGTGTGTGTGTGTGTGTGTGTAGGAGGGTATCTTAGAAGTGGGGGGAGAGGGGGAGGGATAGGAGGAGGAGGAGAAGCTGTACACTCCCGCACTGGTGTCATGTTGTTTACCCCAGCTTCGAGTCGACCTGTGACGAAAATAGCGGCAGAGAAACATCTATCGTCCACCCACGGTATCGAATGCTTCTAAATTCAGGTTCTCTTTCACTATTTTTCAGGTTCCAGATTTCACAATTCTTTCCGGAATAGCTTTCTCTGGTGTCCACTTTTCGCCCTTCGGCTTGTTTTCTCTTCTCTCGTCGTGTCCTTATTCATCCTTGTACTCATTTGTGTGCTTCGCTGCTTCGAGTGTTCCGTTGCTCAGGTGTAGCTGACTGGAAGATGTCGAGTTTGCTCATCCGCGCACTGCTCATTCTGTTAACACATTTCGTACCGCGCACGAGTGCCCCACGTTTTTAACTCCTTCACAATTTTGCTGGGGGAGGGAAGCCGGATAACCCGGAGAGAAACCCCCGATGAGCAGCCCGGCAGCCAGGAAAAACCGGTAACCCACGCTTCATCGCCATGACATTGGAGACGGCAAAATCCGTTGCGCTACCTATTAGACCACCGCTCACCCCTCTTTTCACCCCTCTTCACAATGCAGAAGTACACCAACAGCCTTCTTTTTTCCCATGCAGACATAATCTTTTTTTGTGTGTGAGGCCACTGGTGCACGAGCCCAAACTTGCTTGGTAGGAATTGAGTTAAACACTACGTGATCTGATATTGTCATCTGAAACTGATGTCGTGATCTGAATCCGTTACCCACTACGTAGATGTTTCGAGATCTCTGGACAGTTCTTGTTCACCATTTATCCGCATTGTTCTTGTCCTTGTGGTCACTTGTTCGCACTGGTCATTCTTCTTCTTACTGGTCATACTGTAATTGTTCGTACTGGCCATTCTTGTTCATACTGGTCATACTGTAATTGTTCTTAGTGGTCATTCTTGTTCTTAGTGGTCGTACTTAATTGTTCGTACTGGTCATTCTTGTTCTTACTGGTCATTCTGTAAGTCTGAGGGGAGCCGGGGTGGCCGAATGGTAGAGCGTTGGACTTCTAATGCTCGGGTCCTGAGTTCGTATCCCGGCTGGAGCCAAATATTTGTGCTGGCTTTTTCATCGTTGCCCCGTCTTTGATATCACCCGTATGTGGTGGAAAAGGACGTTAAACCCCCCCACACACCCACCAGCCCACCCACCCCTGTAAATCTGAACATGAACTCCTCAATACGTTTACCATGTGGCTTGCGTATCTTTGTTAATTGTTAGGTGCGCATGGTGTGTATTGTGTGAGGTACCTATGTTCGCAAAATGTTTGGTTTATCGTCTTTATTTTTGTCGTTTGTTTACTGGTTTGTTTGTTTGTTTGTTGCCAGTGAAATGCTAGCGTTACTGAACCTCTCTTGCTCAAGAATTGAAGTGAAATATTAACATCCAAGTTTTTACGCAGTTCCACTTGATGACAGCTGGTGACATTCTCTGTAGTTTGTCGCGTCAGGTTTGTTGTTGTTGTTGTTGTTGTTGTTGTTGTGTGTGTGTGTGTGTGTGTGTGTGTGTGTGTGTTGGTTGGTTTTTAGGCAGAGTATTGGTCACTGATGCTTTGTTTGTTGGAACACACACACACACACACACACACACACACACACACACACACACATAGCTGTATTTACCGGACAACGGGGACTGGCATAAAAACCAACACATCGGGGACATTATAAAATATTGATCTTTTGGACTTGTACTTCACACAGCATGCTGTAAATGCTTATCAAAAGACATTTTCTTTTTAAAATCACGTCTATACCTACTCATATACCGAGGAACGTGACGGCAAATTTCCAAACAAACCGGGGACACACAACACACCGGGGACACGCAACACACCGGGGACACACAACACACCGGGGACACACAACACACCGGGGACACACCCACAAAGGCGGGGGGGGGGGAGGGGGGGTGTTGGGGGTTTAACGTCCTTTTCCACCACATATGGGTGATATCGAAGACGGGCCAACAATGAAAAAGCCAGCACAAATATTTGTGACGCACCCCCACGATTTGAGTCGGAAGTCACTTTTTGAAGTTTTTGAGGTTTTGATATGATCTTACAGGTTTTTTTAATGCTGAATCCAATGGTGAAAACCAGAATAAAATCGGATAATTATTTTTGAAGTTATGATCTGTTGAAATGACGTACCCCATGAAACAAAATAGCCACCTCGGTCGGAAAATCGGGTGTTGCACTATTCAGCTGCATGTAACTTCCGACTCATTTCGTGGCGTAGCGTCACATTTGGCCCCAGCCGGAATACGAATCCAAAAAAGGCAGTCTGTTCTTTATCTCTTTGAGGTGTTTACTAGTGTCAATATTTTTTTCTTTCAGAAAACACGATATACTAAGAGAGAATGTTTAACCATATCTCATCTAACAATACAGGAAGGGGATACGCTTTAAATAAGTATGAAAACACTAACAAAATGAAGTAAAACCTAGGCCGAGGTGAAGAGGCAGCAGCCTGCTCGGGGACCACAGGGGCAATGCCCCACTATAGTGGGGAGGGTGGGTGTTTGGGGTTTAACACCTTTTACACCACAAAAGGTGATATCAAAGACGGAGCAACGATGAAAAAGCCAGCACAAATATTTGGCCCCAGCCGGGGCAACAATTATAAAAATGAAGTTAGAAAGTCACATGTGACACTACATGCATCTTGATACAATATGACCGTGTGTGCAATCTTTTCCTCCTTCCTTTTCTTGGCAGAACAGTATTGTACATACTGAAGATTTTATGTGGGCTTTAAAAAAAGTCAGTTCTAAAAATAAATCAGTTAAAGAAAACTCATGCCTTTCTCAACAAATTCCGACTTTTATCCTCTCAAGGTCACCAAAAATTTCTTTCAGAGCAAAACATGAAATGGTCACCAAGGAACAAAAATCGTATCACTAAAACAGTTACATATCCCTTCAAGCTGCTCTTACACAAAAAGGGAAATAGCTGGTTTACAAAGCAAACATAAAAGCATCACAGAGAACACCATTAGAAAACACCATATCAACCTCTGGATTTCAACACATTTCATTTCATACCTTTGATCGCATTTACATGATCACTTTTCTTTCAGTCATTTTGCATCTGATGGATGCCCCAAATTATGACCATTGAAATGATCTAACAAAGCAGACATTCCTGGATAATCTGTTTTTGGACACTGGACAAAAACTGGTTACATTAGCTGCTAGTTTGAGCACATAACGTCGGCAACAGGTCTGTGCCTAAATTAAAGTTCACAGTTTATGCTATTTCTGTAAAGGAATGGGGGAAAACGTTGTGGAAACTGTGGCTATCGTTTCAATTTTTTGGAGTTTCTGGTAATAGCATTTCGAATGTAGTCTTTCACATTCTGCCAAGAACGTCTGCCCAGTGATGGTTCTACTCTTTGGGCCTCCAGAATCTCCGCCTTCCCTGGCAAGTTCCCAGTGCTGATATTCTCGAAGAATATGTTGTGGACAGCTTCCTGTTCAGCAGTTCCCCACTGCCTTTTCTCTCCATGTCTTCGTTCTGAAAGAAGAAATATCAAATAGTTTAGCTTACAGGCCAAGCAATAAGAAGCACTCTTCCCGTAGTAGAAAACTTCATTTCTGTGATC
The DNA here is from genome assembly GCA_018292915.2 of Batillaria attramentaria. Taxonomy (NCBI): domain Eukaryota; kingdom Metazoa; phylum Mollusca; class Gastropoda; family Batillariidae; genus Batillaria; species Batillaria attramentaria. The sequence continues at coordinate 115,104 of JACVVK020000781.1, forward strand.
ATTGCAACTAAACAATAAAGATCAAGAAAAGGGGCTATTACAATACACATTTCCCCATACACACAAAATAGATAACCAGAGGGGCCATATTAGACTCATAACTGTGACCTTGACATAAGCCCCAAAACACCCACCCACCCCCCTTGACATAAGCAATGCTTAACATTTACACGATCCTCAAGGAGGAAAAGCGCATAGCATGTGATAATGAAGCGGCAAAGTCACAAGCTGTCATTGGCTTTACACTTAGGTTGAATGTTTTTAAACTATTACTAAAACCTGTGCAAACTGGCATAATTTCAGGTGCTTTAGAAAAAGAAACAGTTCTATTGGTTAAAAGTTCTAGAATTTGACTAAAAACTGTTTAGTCTGGTGCTTTTTGGTCTAATTATAAGTGTTTGAGAAGAGGGAAACATACTTTCGTGGAGATGGAAAAATTTTTGCCTCGCCTTGTTGGCTTGTGACAATCTTCAAACTGAATTTGGTTACCTTTCTCGCGTTACTGTGACCTTGACCCACAACAATGATTATCACACATCTAGGCCAAAGGACTATTAAACCTCTTAAAATCAAACATAGCACATGCGATTATGAATGACATCCCAAGGGTGATGTTTGTTCTCTCTCTCTCTCTCTCATGTTTATTACACTTTGAGGGCACCCTATGCCACTTTCAAAAAACCACCACACATTTTGAAATGGTCCTATTGCACCAACATGTGAGCGCTATAGCACACCAGCCCAACAGCTGGCCTTGTTAATTTAGCCGCGAAATAGTCTTAATTGCTTGCGCAGCGTTAAGCACTAAATAACTAACTAACTGGCCTTGTTAAGTCAAAATGGGGAACTGGGGGAGCATGGGGGGATGACCCAACAAAACAAGTAAAATGCCATGCCAAGATCGCCCTAGCCCCTGCACAGACAATTTGCCTCTCTCCTTGAGATACATGTACTTGATATAAACACTATAAACACTGTCCCTACAAACATGCACACACACATATGCACACACAGATGTACAACGGAAAATGCAATAAGGAAAAACGAAACACAGAACATTACATACTTCTACTGGAATGACTGGAGGCTCCAGCTTCTTCCTGTCTTATTTCCAGTCCATCATGAGAAGGCACGTTCACAGCAGTCTGGCTCTCCTGTGCCAGGACAGACGCAAAACAGTAGCAAGACACATATAACATTACAACATAGCATTGGCAGTCACTGCCATGGTATACGTAATTCGGGAAGATTCAGGTCAGTTATCTGAGGGTTTGGGGTGTGAGGGGAGGGGGGTATATTTGGTTTTGGCTTGGCGGTGAAGATGCAATCCCCACCAGCATACACGGCAAAAGTCATAGGACAGTCCAGAGACACTCTCAATGGATGTTTGAATGTCTCCAGTGTGGCAGTATGGTTCAATAATGAAGACAGAAAATATACCTTTTGGATATTTCATGGTTTATCTAAAATTTAAAACAATTTTCTTATCTTCAATCCTCACCACCTTCTCCATACAACTTTTTTCAATACTAAAAAGCAACTCCTTGTTTTAAAATATTTTGTTCACTTGGAATTCATGTAGACTGCCAAAAGTTAAATAAAATGTCCCCTGTCTTGTATAAAACACAAAAGACGCCAGGAGCAGCGCTAATTGTGTGGACCATGTTTGTTGATTGTGCTAGATTGTAGTTGCTCTGAAACGATGTGATTTTGATGATTGTTACATTTGTAGGGTAAGATGCATGCTAATTCATTGTAATAAGACTTTTTACCCTCATAGCATGCAACTAAATGGTTCGTGCACAGTATGTTTTGCATTTAATAAACTGTCTTTTGTGGGTGACTATAACGGCTATAGCTAACTTGGGAATATTAGGCAATTTGGGGCTTCATGTGACTGTGGTCTTTAGCCTGTCAGCACCTGTCGGCACCATGGCCATAAACATTAAATTGTCTGTAGATTTTAAAGTGAACTTTGATTAAGGCTAAATGCATCACTTTTTCTTCGACATTACTGCAACAATCTCCAAACGCCGACAAGCACAGACTGCTCATTACCACTGCAACACACTCTGCCCATGTTTTGGCATATTTTATAAAAAAAAAAAATACAGAGTGCTGATTAGGAGCTGCTACTACCTGTACAAGAACGAGCCTTGACAGAAAAACATGACGTCATCCCCTTCCATTTTGTCAATTTCGTAATTGCTGTACAGGGCTCGAGGCACACATTCTCATGAAGTCTGCTTAAGCTCCCAACAAAAAGCTTTCCGAAGTGTGAAAAACATTTACAGATTCGACTGTGCAAGCACGGTCAACTCTATCACAGTTGCAGAGTTTACACAGTGTCCAAACAACAGTGACAAAACCCTGCCGAAAGACTGTCCCCACTTCCTGTCGGGCTCCGTCCACACTACTGTGCACATGATCGCCGTGCAACCCGGCTCATTATGTGACCTCGCCGCGGATACGTCAGTTTAGACGACTGAATCCGAAGTGCTCTCGTGTTCTTCATTTCTCACACATCTCGTCAAATCCCCCCTCCCCCCCCCCCCCAAAAGGGACTTGTATGGGGGTCACTGCATACAGTACTGACTGTCACGGCTGCTGCCATGATCACTGCATGGACGGATGAACACTGCACGTTTTATAGGCAACAACATCTCCTAATTGCGGTTTTACTTTTCGTTCTGCAAGCTCGAGCTGACATGTTTAACCAAGAAACAAAATTGCTTTCCCCTACGTTCAGCATGCCAGTAGTAGCACAGCTTGTGCCATTTCAGTCCAAGGTGGGTGGGTGTTCGGGAGTTTAACGGCCTTTTCTACCACACATTTCAGTCCAACATCGCTCAGTTGTCTATACTGAGGTATCCGCGGCATGGTCACATAATGTGCCAAGTTGCACGGGAATGTGCACAGTAGCGTGGACGGAGACCGACAGTAGTGGGGGCAGTTTTTCGGCATGGTTTTGTCGCTGTATCTGGACACGGTGTGAACTCTGCAACTATGACAACTGTCGACTCTGTAAAAAAAAATTGCACTTTGGAAAGCTTTTTGTTGGGGGCATAGATCTTTAAGAGCACCGATTCTTAAGCAGTGTGGCACGAACCAGTTTAAACATCAGTAATTATTGACAACGGTTTTCATGGAATGGCTATCAGTAATTTCAATGATCTGACCAATGAGGGCATCCGTCTCAAACGTGATTGTGCTACAACGTGTTTGGCATATTTTTGGCACACGCATGATTTACCCATTAAAAGTCAGAAAAGAGAACATCTAATTTGTATGAGTGAAAAACTTAGACTTTAAAAACAAAACAAAACAAAGGTCTCCTGGAAACCTGGGATGGTGTGCAGGGACCGCCAAGGCTCTGACGGGTGTAAAGGCAATGCCCTTTCAGAGGATTTAGAGTGGTGAAACCCCCTGACCGGTGTGGTTGGCTATAAGCAAGTCCTTTTTCACCAAACACCAAAGACAGCGCAACAAAGAAACACTACATGTATTACCAATATTTGTCTCTCAGTCAGGATTCAAACTCAGACCAGAGCATTGAAAGTCAAAAACCATTTGGCTATCCTTGTGCCCTCCCCGGCCAAAGAAGACTTCACGTCTCCTCCCACCTTAAAAAAGCGCAATTTTTTTCAAGTTTCTGTGAGAAGCACCGGTCAAAAAAGTTCCTACATGTATTTTGAAATTTCGTAAGTACAGTCCAAGGCATTCAAGTCCACGTTTCTCCAGCTCTCTAAATCTTCCAGATTTTATGTAATAATTTCTTCAGTCACGGACGTCACAAAACCAACAAGGAAATCACAAGATATGTAAAAGTATCACCTGACGAGCAGCGTGAGGCTGACGTCAGATTGTTGGTTCACAGACAAAATCTGCAAGTATCGTCACTGCCTGACATTTCACCAGCCCTCTAGATCTTCTAGATTTCATGTAAAAAATAACTCATAGTCGGGGAAGTCACAAAGCCAGCAGGGAAATCACAAGACATGAACAAGTATCCTCAGACGATCTCAGAAATTGAGGCTGACGTCAAATGTTTAGTTCACGAAATTCACGTCATCTCTGGTCAAAATAATAAATTTAGTTCACGGAATTGACGTCCACTCTCTGGAGTCAGAATCGCGCGCGTGCTGTTTTCGGAGATCTCGCCACGAGTGCTTCTGAGTGTGCGAAGGAATGCGAAATTAGATCTGAAACGTATCATAAATTTCAGGCTGCTTGTTCGCAGTCTGAGTAGAGACTGGTGATCGAGGCCACGATAACTTGATAGAATTTAGCTACAACAAACCTTTGCTGTAGAATAACATAGACAATGAGAGATCAGTGGCAAGTGGTTTGTGTCTAGTTTTATTTACTCCATTTATTTATTCAGTACCGTAGTGTGAGTCAGCGGAGAGTGACACAACAAAACGGCATACCCGTCGATTTTGATATGAATCGAGCTGAAAATTGTAGAGTTTTTCCTGTTCACGATACAGGTCGATGAGGCGAAAGATTTCATCTTCGCGCAATTCCGCCATCTTGGAAGAGAAGAGGATGGCGAGTGCTGGCCCCTGTGCTCTCTTCTGATCGGCTGAAATCACGCTACACGCGCGCGTCGAGCTCGCCGAATAGAACATTTCCTATCCTCGCGCGACAGAATTTTTCAATCGTGCTACGCCTGTCGCTCCCCTTTCAAGGGGTTGCACACGTAGACGCGCGACAAAATTTGCTGCACGCGTGGCGCGACAATGTCGCGTGACGCCAGTGTGCAAGGGTCCTCAGGCAGCATACAGAGAGAGAAAGAGAGAGGACGTCAATTCCGTTAACTAAACATTTTACCTCAGCGTCTAGCACTGAGATCGTCTGAGGATGCTTGTTTATGTCTTCTGATTTCCCTGTTGGCTTTGTGATTGCTCCGACTGTATTATTTTTCACATGAAATCTGCTATGCGCAGCAGCAAGTTTCAGTAGTACAAAACAAGGTTGTGACGTTTCTCCAGACAATACATACTTTCGCGCACACTGTGACGTAACGAAATCTGCGTCATAGACACTTGATCTGCACACTATGCTGCTACTTTTTTTTTGGCGGGAGTTGTGAGACGTGTGTGTGTGTGTGTGTGTGCCGATGAAATGATGGCTATCTCCTAAACCACCTCACTGGAGGCCTTTTTACTTGGGAATAAAATGCGAATTCACCTTCTCCAGAGCTACCTTTCACGATTTTTAGCCTGCCGCATTTTCAGAAGAGTTATCGCCGAATTTTAAAAAATCGTTCATGTTACGAATCATTTCGTAAAAGTTGTTAAAATTCCTTCATTTTCTAGACTTCGGAAGTTCACCCAATCACACTGCCTGTATTCGTGCTACAGCTCTGTAGCTCTGACCGGTTTTGTGTAAAATAAATATTTCCGAGGTAGGGTTGATTTGCACATAAGATCAAATATCTGAAAAAGATTACTGCAAAGTACTTATCATCCCGGCGTTTTTGTCTAGTGTGACAACTGCACATATGACAGGAACTACTGCACTATTATAGCTTTAGCATTAAGAATAACTGAACTTTTAGATAAACATAGCTTTTTCAAGTTTCTGCGAGAAGCACCGGTCAAAAGAGTTCCAAATTTGCGATTTCATAAGTACAATCCAAGGTATTCTAGTCCACGTTTCACCAGCCCTCTAGATCTTCCAGATTTTATGTAAAAATTATTTCAGTCAGGGAAGTCACAAAAGCAATAGGGAAATCAAAAGACATGCAGTGTGAGGCTGACGTCAAACGCTTAGTTCACAGACAAAATTAGCAAGTATCGTCACTGCCTCCGACATTTCACCAGCCCTCTAGATCTTCCAGCTTTCATGTGAAAAATAATTCAATCGGGGAAGCCACAAAGCCAACATGGAACTCACGACATAAACAAGCATCCTCAGACGATCTCAGTGCTAGAGACTAACGTCAAAAGTTTAGTTCACTGAATTGACGTCATCTCTCTGTCTCTGTATGAGGACCTGCCTGAGGCTGACGTCAAATGTTTAGTTCATGGAACTGACGTGTCCCTCTCTGTCTCTCTCTCTCTCTCTCTGTGGGGAGCCAGGGTGGCCCAATGGTAGAGCGTTGGACTTTCAATGCTTGGGTCGAGAGTTCGAATCCCGGCTGGAGCCAAATATTTGTGTTGGCCTTTTTCTCGTTGCCCCGTCTTTGATATCACCCTTATGTGACGTTAAACTCCTAAACACTCACCTACCCACCCTCTCTCTCTGCCTCTCTCTCCCTTCTTCCCCCACCCGGCCCCACCCCAGTCACGTGGCTAATCGGTCGAGGTTGTAGAGGATCAACAATAACAACAAAACAGACAAAATAAAATGAAGTTTGGAGAAACAACTTTGTAGGACGGGGCCGTTCCTCCTTGTTTGTATTTTACAAAACGAAAACACAGAAGTGTTCTTTCTCTCTCTCTCTCTTGGAAAGGCTTCACAAAAGAAAAGGATTAGCCGGCCAGCAGCACACCATTCGGTTCAATAGTGTTTGAAATCAAGGCCTGGTTGAAACTGATGACCCCATTAACTCCCGGTGGGCGTTAGTCGCGAAAGGTGTGAAGACTTGCCCTCAATGGCGGCAGCGCCAGGCCATGGATCAATCGTCGATAACCGATTAGCTAATCAGCAAACACCCTCACATCACCCCGATAAGACTCAAGTAGGCGGTGCGACACGCGGTGTCGCATGATGTAAACTAACTTTCTCATGGTTTTCGTGGTTTTCTAATTTTGAACTACATAGACTACAAACACGTCTTCTGTTTCATTATTTCAGTAATCTGTTATGTTTGAAATCATCCTCGCATCGGGAGCCGGGGATGCTGAATGGTAGAGCGTTGGACTTCTAAATGCTCGGGTCGTGAGTTCGTATCCCGACTGGGGCCAAATATTTGTGCTGGATTTTTCATCGTTGCCCCGTCTTTGATATAACCCGTATGTGGTGAAAAAGGACGTTAACCCCCCCCCCCCCTCCCCGCCCTCACGTACTCGCATCATTTGGAAAGACCAAAGCATCCGGCTGCACCAATAAATAGGTCTAGCACTGAGTTTCATCCATCTTACAACACTTCTTTTATAGACTGGTTTGTGACTAATCTGTTACTTTACTGAGGTTTTACAGGGATGTTGGCTGCCTTTCACTGACTGCTGCTTTTTGTGTTGGTTGTTCGGTGTAACGTGTGACTAATCTTACCTTCATCTTCTGTCACATCCCTGTAAAAGTCTGCAAAGGAAAGAGGAAAAATGGAATTGTGTGGATAAATCTTTGCATAATGTGGTTTTCTTGTTGTTTGCTAAATAAAGCGTTCACCTTGTCAAACTATCAACCTAACGACTGACCTAACACAAAGTGGCTAACTTAAATATCGGGGGAGGAGGGGGAGCGGGAGGGTAAGGATCATTTTTCATTTACAGCTATTTTTCATAACAAAGCAGGTGTTTCAGTGAGTCATACCAGCGTCATTGTCTTTCGAAGTGAAAGGATATCAGGCTCCGTTCTACATTTGACGGTTCAGAGCTACAAATTTAAATAAAGGCAGTGGCTGCAGTTACGTGACCGTAAACCCGTACCCAGGATTAGGTTTACGTGACAGTATAATTATGTTCTGTGTGGGGCTCAGTACCCATGTTATCTTTGTTTCTAGCATTATGTACGGACTGTTTGGTGACTGCCATTACATCTGTGGCCCCCAAAAGAATTCTTATGGGTGTGTATTTTCCACACTGATAGTGAATCACTCCCCTCACACGTCTTCATTTTAGAGAAACGGCTACTTGCAGACCGTAAGCCGGTGTGATAAGGAACGTCAGTTCAGTCCTCATTAGGGATGTGTGTCTCTGCTCTGTGTCAGTGTACACGATGAATCAACGGCGAAGTACGTTCATTTATTCACAGGCCCTTTCCTATTCGCGTGTCGCCTGCTTACCGGAGAAACGACACTCGGGCATGTCAACAAGGATAGCGAAGCACAGCCCGCTGATGGACCAAAACATTATCACGCGCGCCTGAGAGCCAGCCGCGGGTGGATGGGTGGGTGTTTGGGGGTATAACGTCCTTTTCCACCACATAGGGTGATATCAAAGACGGGGCAACGATGAAAAAGCCAGCACAAATATTTGACTCCAGCCGGGATCGAACTCACGACCCGAGCATTAGAAGTCCAACGCTCTACCATTCGACCACCCCGGCTCCCCTGCAATTAGCCGCGCGTCTGACATTTTAGAGACAACTGCACAGAAGATTTCGTTTCGAAGTCTGCGACTGCTTTCTTCAGCTGACTGTAGGATTGAAAGGCTAGCCCTACTGAGAGCTGCTCTGCTTCCATAATCGCTATCAACAAAAACGTCCGTCATGAACACGTGACAGATGACTGAATGAACGAAAACATCTACGCGATCGGGTCATTACCGGAAACAGCTGTTAAATGCGCGTGTGTGCGCATGCGTCGCTATAAGTCACGTTACCGCAGTATATGGGACGGGCGTTACGGTCACGTAATGCTAGTCACTGCGTTAAATAAATGAGACAATCTCAGTTGTGCACTGTGCCTGTTGGTTAATAGTAATTAATGAACGATGGACTCTGTTTGGCATCGAATTTCAAGATTCAGATGAATGCTGATGCCACACACAGACATTCATATCCTAATTTAAAAGACATCACTCAAGTTGTCAAAGAACAAGGGGTATGTATCTGGTTACGCTTAATTTACACTAAAAAATATAGATGCAAAGGGGTAGAAACTGAGTTTCCAAATGATGTGAGATGTTACAGGTTGTGTTTTCGGAACTTCAAATCGCAGCTACAATTTGATCCCACAAAATATATCTGTCCACAAATTACCTCAAGCACGTAGCTCTCTTTGGTCGAAATAACCATCACATTCAAGGGGGGGGGGGGGGGGGGGGGTCGTGTAGTGCGTAGTCAGACGCATCATCGACAAACTTAGGTCACAGCTTCTCACATCATTTCAAAATGCTCAGCATATTCTTGCTTGCAATGCACTCATCGAATCGAAAACACTTTGTTCTCTTACAGGATTCACGATAAAGCTCGTTTCTATCGAAAGAGAAGTTCGCCTTTGTCATACATTCGGTCAAACGAGGTGTAGGTTTTCTGAAAGCTTCTGGCCAAAGCGACTTTAGTCAAATGATACCATGAATACTAGGGTACTTACCATCTGGTGAAAACCGAACCAGGCCGCCACGGTTTTTCATCTTCAGCCGCACCATTGCCCTGTCTGTAGATGAAAGAAATAGGAGGATGTGATAGGGTTTTTTGAGTGATACAGTTACTAGTCCTGCACTAAGAATTCGCTCACTACAAAGCTACGTGTGCTTGACAAAACTACAGCTGTACACCCAGTAAGCAAAACCAGAGGCATCATACATCTTTCTGGGCAGGTAATGGTCTCTTGATTTTATGTGTGTGTTTGGCAAAACGTTTCAGTGAATACCTCAAAATACACGTTGAGCCAGAAAATTAGCCTGCGGGCACAAAGACAGGGGAGCCAATGTAGCTGAACTGGTAGAACATGGGGCTTTCAAGTTTCGGGTCGTGAATTCGGTTGGAAGTCACTATGAACTACGCGAAAAAGTGCACTCCGCATAAAATTTTCGGACTACTTGTATTGACAACCAGGAGAAATAAGTTCCGATAGGAACACAGCATAAAGGTGAGAACTGTGGAGAAGAAACAAAAGAAATGAGTAGGACGAGGAGGAAGAGGAAGAAGAGGGAGAGCGAGAGAACTGGTATGCAAAAATAACTTGTAGCTTGTTTTATGTCTACAGACCATTTTTGTTCTGTTTACTGGTCACATTTACACAAAGATGCTTGTTATTCACAGACAAAACTATGTAAACTGATGTCTTACCTCCTTTGGGAGAAGAAGCGGCACGATTTCTGCCTCTCCGATTCATCAACCTGAAGAAATTTTTCTCAGTAGCAATAAGTGGACACAAGATCGAACGACTGGGCTCGAGAACAACTGAACACACGATACGCTTGTGAGCGGTAGAGTTTGCACGCGCTGTCTTGCTTACACCCTAGCACAGTAAGGAAACAAGACTTCCGCTCAGCGACTCAAGTGTTGACGGAAAATCCCGAGGTAAACGATTGGTCAACTTTCCGCCCCTGTCACGAGCCAACGGCGGGCGGGAAGCGGCTTGACTGGCGATTGGTCAACTTCGCTCAAGCCCACAACCGACAGGAAGCGCCTAGGGGGAGTCGGTGGCTCAACGGTTTTGAGCTTTGGACTCGAGATTGAAAGGTCCCGGGTTCGAATCCCGATAGGGCCAAAATTTGTACAGGCCTTTTTCACTTTGCCCCACTTCCACTGACTCTGAACTGGATTTGTTTTTGTAACTTGTCCATTACAGTCAAGGATACATAAAATGTGGTCGACCTGGCAGCCTGACTGGATTGAATAAGTGTTCAGCTGGACTGTACAGTTAGGGTAGCTATCCCCATCCCCCATAACCTGTCCCCTAGGGCCGTCTGCAATCACCTCGTTGTGGCGTGGACGATAAACCCCAGCTAACCAACCAACCAGCACGAAGCGCCTGTCAAGTTCTGTCTTAACAAAATTTAGTTCATCATCATCAGAAAGCGCCTAAACATTGCATCCTCCCATTATTTGGAACAGCAACCAGGTCAAAAGAACCGTTCCATACCAAGCTAGCTATCCTGCTGTAATTATGTGAAATACTGAAATACGATTACCATCAGGAATAAATCGTCAGGTTCCCCCTAAGTAGCGCATGCTTTATTGACAAGGCAGTCCTTTTGGTACCACCACGTCTCTGTAAATAAGGATGCCTCTACTAGACCATGAACCCACCCCCACCCCAAACCAAAACCCAAACAAACTAAACAAAGTACAAATACAACAGCAGCAAGCAATTAAAACGACAATCTAACAAAAGCAACGACTGAACAGACACTAAAAAACTCTTGGCAGATGTCACAGTGGAAAAGTGTGGTTTACGAATAAAGTCAATGTGAAATTTGTGTTCTCTGTGGACCGGATTTTGCGTTCGAAAAATGAAATAAGAACGGAAAGGGTATCTTTAAAAACGGAAAATTACACCTAGGAGGAGTTCCTTTTAAATTTGTTGAAGAGACATCAAATTAGTGAACTTCAAATGAATTAACGAATTTAGTTGGTTTCGCAGCGTCCAAGTCTTGCTCTAGAAATGTCCCGGTTTTAAACAGGTATACGGTCGAAATGATCATATTACAATATTTTTCTATCATTTTTTATTATCAATTCTTGCAGTTTGCAGAGGTACAACGAGAACAAAATCACATTCAGTCGACTGTGCTCGTCTCTTTAAGAGCCTATGAGCAGATTGCCACAGAGTAGGTTTGAAAGTAGTATAGGCATCTGGCAACACTATTTACTATATTTCATCTACGGGTGAAAGCTATTGTGAGTAAAAGGAAACCTTCGAATGCTTAAAAATGAAAAAGTTGCTGATTTTCCCAAACAAAATGTTGTAGCTATTTCATGAAGATGTGGATATCAGCTTTGAACCCAGTCGTTTAATTACTGACTACTGACTTGTCAAAGAGGATCGTTCATTTCACTCTGTGGGTTTGCAACAAAGATTTGTAGTACTACCCTAGCGGCGCCGTGGCAGTGTAGTGTCAAGCCATAAACTTCTGGCTAGTCGCCCGCGCGATCCCATAGCACCTTCATCTATACCCGGCTTCCCCACAGGTGGACGGCGCTTCCTGCTGAGCGTTAGTCCACAGGATAGACCGACACAACCCGTCTCAGTCGCGCCTTCGAGTCACCACACCTATCAAACTACCAGACGTTAAAGCTTTAGGCCTTAGACAAAGAGAACTTTTGGGAGTAGGCCTTCAAAGTATCGCCGACGTTAGTGCCATAGTCGTTTCCCACGTTCTTTATCAGTGGCGCGGCGGGGATACAACACACTAATTAAACAAGCAGGGTAGTGGCTATTCTCAAACAGAGCCGTGACCGGAAACTTTTGGTGTGACTATAAACGGGCAACGTTCGTTGGACCGCACCGGATACACTATGCGTGCCTGCACTGACAAACAGATACACGATGTACACACGAGGGGTGAGAAAAGTAGGATTTTGCGCGTGTAGAAAAGTGTGCAGTTGAGACGCACCAATGTTGAAAAAATAGAAGACCGAAACTTTCACGCGGCGTCATCTTCATGTGGAGGCTACGAACTCTTCCCCCGCCCCTCATATGTACCTACATGTCTTCATATAAATTGTGAATGGTTATGCGGCATATACACCAACACACATACCCAATTGCATAAATGTTTACTAGTTAACAGCACCAATATTTATGTCTTAATATGCATGGTCAGTTGCTCTAGCCTACCTGACTTCTTTCATGGCATATTAAAAAAAAAAAAGAGCATGCTTAAGTAGTATCATGTTTTGTCACAGGTCATCAGTTTTTCGAATGTCAGTGCATTGGGTAGCTTGTACAAATACGGTTGTATGTTCCTTGTTTGTTTGTTTCTTACGCGTGGCATTGAAAGAATGCGCAGCAAGACAAGTAATGAAATTCGTCACTCAGCTCGAGTGCATCACGTTTATTACACAACCATTCATTACGTGTTATGGATAGAAAGCGGTGGTTGTGCACTGGCAGGTTATGGTTAAGAGTCCTGAAATATAACTATGAGGGGCGGGGGGGGGGGGGGGGAGTTCGTAGCCTCCACATGAAGATGACGCGGCGTGAAATATAACTGCTTTGGTAGGTAGGTTCTGACGGGTTTCATTAAATATGTTTGGGCGTATGTCCTTGTGCATCGGGCGGCCGGTGAAAAAAGAAAAATGTGATTTTCGTCTTCAGCTGCCCGTGGGCAGACAGGGCAGTCTACATTACCATTTTCGATAGCATTTTTTCTTTTTTCTTTTTTTTTTTTGGAGGGGGGGGGGGGAGGAGGCGGGAGCATTTCTTTGCGCCCATTTTGAATATGATACCTAGAATTTTTAGATATGAAGTCAGTGATGCCCATGTGATATCTTGAAAGCATATTTCTGACGTAGTGTAACTAAGGTCGTCAACTATGTCATCAACTTCACTGCCTGCTTGTGCGGTGTCATCTTCCTCCTCCTCTTCACCACCGTTATTTTTTATATTGTTTTTTGCCCTGGGTTTTCCTTTTCATTTCTAATGTGCTTCCAGAACGCCTGGACATTTTATTTACTGTTAATGATCTTATCCACACTCTCTTTTTTAAAGAGAGAGAGGGTGGGTAGGTGGGTGTTTAGGAGTTTTACGTCCTTTTCCCCCGGCTACTTATGGGTGACATCAAAGACGTGGCAGCGAGAAAAAAAGCCAGCACAAATATATGTCCCCGGCCGAGATTAGAACTCACGACCCGAGCATTTGGAGTCTAACGTAGAGAGAGAGAGAGAGAGAGAGAGAGAGAGAGAGAGCAATGGCCTGGAAGAAAAAACAACAACAACAAAACCATCAACAACAGTAACTGAGCTGTTTCCTGTTGTTGTTGGTTGTTTGTTGGGTTTTCTTTTTTGCCCCGGGGGGGGGGGGGGGGAGGGGGGAGTGCTATCATCTTCCCATTACCAACCACAAGGTGGCCGCACGGACCTTGGGCCCCAAGCTGTGACTAATTTGAACACAAAGTCGCAGTGCAAGGTGGATAAAAGTACATGCCTCAAAACTTTGGGATGAAACTCCAGCTGTTTAGCGAACTGTGCATGTGATGAATATTTCCCCGCCGGCTAATCCTTTGTCAGCTGAAAAACTGAAGGGAAATGGAAGAAAAAGAAATGGCGGGGAAATGGGGGGGGGGGGGGGGGGGCGTGGGAGGCAGTGCAACATACTTTGTTTTCAGGAGCCTGTTTCGCTCTACAAGATAACTCGTCCATGCGAAAGTCCCACGCAACTGTCGCAACCAGAGCACGTGGCTGGTAGTTACGTTGGAGCCAGGTTTAATTGTTGAGTCAGACGACTCACCACCAATGTACCGTGTGGCCTCACATCACAACTCCCGCCGGCGTCCTCTTTGATCGGTCCGATTTGGCGCTTGACACTTCCTGTGGAATCTGGCGGTGATTGCATACTGATTAAACTGGGGGGGGGGGGGGGGGGGTGTCCTATTAGTTCTGATGATTTATGTGCACAGTTTAGGATGGGTTGGTGTTTTCGTGTCTAACGTTCTTTTCCGCCACGTATGAGTGACACCATAGATGGGCAACGTAAAAATGTCTTTAAATTCAAGGGTTTTTGTTGTTGTTGTTGTTTATTTGTTTCTCTTTTTCCCCAATAACTACGGCTGCAGTTGAATACAACTGCGTCTTCTATTCCGCTTCAAACATTGAGATTGTGTACCGCAGCATCCATAAAGCTTAATTTTGTGCTCCACTTTTTCTGTGTGACATGACGATTTGCAGTAGAAAATCTGGGTTTTTGACTTTCTTCTTTCCCAAAGAAATGGAAGAGGAAGAGGAGGGAGGTGGGGGTGGGTCGAGCCTTTGTCTCTACTTCCTCCCCCCCCCCCCTTCCTCTTCCTTGTCGTGTTATACCATGCATACTAATGTCACAGTGTCGACCTATAACCAATCTCTTTCTGTCTATGTGTGTCTGTATCTCTCTCTCTTTCTCTCTCTCTCTTGCTCGTCTTTGATATCATCCGCACGTTAACTCCCAAATACCACCCCACCCAGTCAATCATGCCGGATGATGATGTGTCTCCTTCTCATAATGTTGTAGTAGAATCTCTCTCTCTCACTCTCGTCATTAATATGATCGATATTATCGACGTGGTGGAACAGGATGTTAACCCCCAATTACATACTATCTCTCTTTATGCTCTGCATGCGATAATCAGACGAGATTAATCCCTAGCAACTCCTAGGCGGTTCCTAATGAAGCATTCACGAGTATAATCAAAGTACAACACTCCCACTAAGCAACATTAAAATCCACGCAGACTTAAATCAAATATGAATTTTCTTATGTGTAACGCCATTGGTGTACAACCCCAAAATTACTTGGTAGGGTTTGGTTTAAACAGTTTTTATTCATTTTGAACAGACAGAAAATTCACTCACACAATCAGTTTCGACAATACCGAGCACAACAAGTTAAAAACTTATGAATGTGCTCATAAGTACAAAAAAACATTTGCGGCGGAGTATTGTAAGACAGATCTGTAAGAGATAGAGAAGAGAGAGGATAGAAAGAATGATCAATAGATAGAGTACAAAGAAAAATGCAGTCGGATTTGCGTCTGCGACGGCGGCAGCGGGCCGGCGACTGGTATTGGAAATTGGAATTTAGGTGTCAAAGCGACCTGATACTTCTATAAAGTGCTGTACAGTTTTAAAAAATGTTTATATTGTCATGCAAAGGAAGACAGAGATTCCCTCTCAAGAGGGTGTCGATGTTGTAGTTATATGGAAGGGTTGATATTGTTTGCGTACGTGCATTATTAAAGAGAGGACAATCCATAAGAAAGTGGGCTGGATCTTCAACAACGTGACCGCAAGCACATGAGCGGTCTTCAGATAGATGTCTCTTAAAGAGATGGTCATTAAGATCACTCATCTCAAGCCTCAATTTACAATGAATGCTCTGGACTAATCTTTCACCTAAATAGGGTTTGGGTTGATATGTAGTTTAAATCGGGGGGTTGGGGCAGGGGGACATGCTATCATCTTTCCATTGTCCGTCCGTCCGTCCGCCCGTCGGTCCCCCCCCCCCCTCCTCTCTCTTTGCTCGTCTTTGGTATCATCCATACGTGTTGGAAAAGGACGTTAACTCCCAAATACCCCCCCCCCCCCAACACACACACCCAGTCAATCATGCCGGGTGATCAAATATAACTCCTCATGATGTAACAGAACCCCCCCCCCCCTCTCTCTCTCTCTCTCTCTCGTCTTTGATATTATCGATACGTGGTGGAACAGGACGTTAACTCCCAATTACATACTCTCTCTTTAGACTCTCTATGCGAAAATCAGGCAATATTAACCCCTGGCATCCCTAGGCGGTTCTTGCTGCAGCAAACACGATTATAATCAAAGTACAACATTCCCACTAAGCAACATTAAAATCCATGCAGGCGCAATGAAAATATGATTTTTGTTGTTGTTGTTGTTGTATGTGTAACGCCATTGCTGCACAACCCCAAAATTCCTTGGTAGGGTTTGAGTTGATATGTCGTTTAAATCGGGGGTTTGGGGCAGGGGGACATGCTATTATCTTCCCATTGCCAACCACAAGAAGGTGGCCGCACGAACTAATTTGACCACAAAGTCGCCGTACATAAAAGTACACGCCTAAAAAATTTTGAGACGAAGCTCCGGCTGGTTGGGAGCCGTTTAGCGAACTGTGCATGTGATGAATATTATTTCCCCACCTCATGCTTTGTCATCTTGCGAAACTAGCGCCGGGAAATGGAAGAAAAAGATATGGCGGCAGGGCCGGGGGTGGGAGTGGGGGGGGGGGAGGGGAACATACTGCGTTTGAGCCTGTTCCTCTCTACAAGATAAATCGTCCATGCGAAAGTCCCACGCAACTGTTACCAGAGCACGTGGCTGGTAGTTACGATGGAGCCAGGTTTAATTGTTGAGTGCAGACGACTCAGCACGAATGGACCGTGTGGCCTCACATCACAACTCCCGCCGGCGTCCTCTTTGATCGGTCCGATTTGGCGCTGGACACTTCCTGTGGAATCTGGCGGTGATTGCATACTAATTAACCTCGGGGAATGTCCTATTAGTTCTGATGATTTAATATGTGCACAGTTTAGGATGGGTTGGTGTTTTCGTGTCTAACGTTCTTTTCCGCCACGCATGAGCGACATCATAGAGGGGCAACGTAAAATGTCTTTAAATTCAAGGGTTTTTGTTGTTGTTGTTTATTTGTTTCTCTTTTTTCCCCCAATAACTACGGAGCCGGGGTGGTCGAATGGTAGAGTGTTGGACTTCTAATGCTCGGGTCGTGAGTTCGATCCCCGCTGGGGCCAAATATTTGTGCTGGCTTTTCATCGTTGCCCCGTCTTTGATATCACCCTATGTGGTGGAAAAGGACGTTTAAACCCCCAAACACCCACCCACCCTCCCCAGTAACTACGGCTGCAGTTGAATACAATTGCGTCTTCTATTCCGCTTCAAACATTGAGATTGTGTACCGCAGCATTCATAAAGCTTAATTTTGTGCTCCACTTTTCCTGTGTGACATCGCGATTTGCAGTAGAATAACTGGGTTTTGGGCATCATCATCATTAGCTTGCTTTACGTCCTATGGCTATGGGTTTTTTGCTTTCTTCTTCCCCAAAGAAATGGCGGAGGAAGGAGGAGGGTTGGGGGGGGGGGGGTCCGAGCCTTTGTCTCTACTCCCTCCCTCTTCTTCATCCATGTCGTGTGATACCATGCATACTAATGTCACAGTGTCGACCTATAATCAATCTCTCTCTCTATCTCTGTCTGTCTGTCTCTCTCTCTCCTATGTGGTGGAAAAGGACATTCAAACCCCCAAACACCCACCCCCACCCACTCTCTCTCTCTCTCTCTTGCTCGTCTTTGATATCATCCGCCTCCGTAGTCTTTGATATCATCCGCACGTTAACTCCCAAATACCACCCCACCCACCCCACCCCGTCAATCATGCCGGATGATGATGCAATGTGTCTCCTCATAATGTTGTAGTATAGTTGCTCTCTCTCTCTCTCTCTCGTCATAGATATGATCGATATTATCGACGTGGTGGAAAAGGACGTTAACCCCCAATTACACACTCTCTCTCTTTAGGTTCTGTATGTGATAATCAGACGAGATTAACCCTTAGCAACATCTAGGCAGTTTTTAATGCAGCAATCACGAACATAATCGAAGTACAACACTCCCACTAAGCAACATTTAAATTCATGCAGACTTAAATCAAATATGATTTTTTTAATATATATTTGTAACGTCATTGGTGTACAACCCCAAAATTACTTGGTAGGGTTTGAGTTGATATGTAGCTTAAATCGGGGGGGGGGGGGGGGTTGAGGCAGGGAAACATGCTATCATCTTCCCATTGTCCGTCTGTCCGTCCGCCGGCTGCCCGCCCGCCCGTCGGTCCCTCTCTCTCTCTCTCTTTTTGCTCGTCTTTGGTATTATCCATATGTGATGAAAAAGGACGTTAACTCCCAAATACCCCCCCCCCCCCAACACACACACACACACCCAGTCAATCATGCCGGGTGATCAAATGTAACTCCTCATGATGTTACAGAAACGCTCTCCCCCCCCCCCCCCCTCTCTCTCGTCTTTGATATTATCGATACGTGGTGGAACAGGACGTTAACTCCAATTACATACTCTCTCTTTAGACTCTCTATGCGAAAATCAGGCAATATTAACCCCTGGCATCCCTAGGCGGTTCTTGCTGCAGCAAACACGATTATAATCAAAGTACAACATTCCCACTAAGCAACATTAAAATCCATGCAGGCGCAATGAAAATATGATTTTTGTTGTTGTTGTTGTTGTATGTGTAACGCCATTGCTGCACAACCCCAAAATTCCTTGGTAGGGTTTGAGTTGATATGTCGTTTAAATCGGGGGTTTGGGGCAGGGGACATGCTATTATCTTCCCATTGCCAACCACAAGAAGGTGGCCGCACGAACTAATTTGACCACAAAGTCGCCGTACATAAAAGTACACGCCTAAAAATTTTGAGACGAAGCTCCGGCTGGTTGGGAGCCGTTTAGCGAACTGTGCATGTGATGAATATTATTTCCCCACCTCATGCTTTGTCATCTTGCGAAACTAGCGCCGGGAAATGGAAGAAAAAGATATGGCGGCAGGGCCGGGGGTGGGAGTGGGGGGGAGGAGGGAGGGGAACATACTGCGTTTGAGCCTGTTCCTCTCTACAAGATAACTCGTCCATGCGAAAGTCCCACGCAACTGTCACCAGAGCACGTGGCTGGTAGTTACGATGGAGCCAGGTTTAATTGTTGAGTGCAGACGACTCAACACGAATGGACCGTGTGGCCTCACATCACAACTCCTGCCGGCGTCCTCTTTGATCGGTCCGATTTGGCGCTGGACACTTCCTGTGGAATCTGGCGGTGATTGCATACTAATACAGATCCTACAAGGAATACAGGATAATTGATACTAATTAAACTCGGGGGGTGTCCTATTAGTTCTGATGATTTATGTGCACAGTTTAGGATGGGTTGGTGTTTTCGTGTCTAACGTTCTTTTCCGCCACGTATGAGCGACATCATAGAGGGGCAACGTAAAATGTCTTTAAATTCAAGGGTTTTTGTTGTTGTTGTTGTTTATTTGTTTCTCTTTTTCCCCAGTAACTACGGCTGCAGTTGAATACAATTGCGTCTTCTATTTTGCTTCAAACATTGAGATTGTGTACCGCAGCATTCATAAAGCTTAATTTTGTGCTCCACTTTTCCTGTGTGACATCGCGATTTGCAGTAGAATAACTGGGTTTTGGGCATCATCATCATTAGCTTGCTTTACGTCCTATGGCTATGGGTTTTTGGCTTTCTCTTTCCCCAAAGAAATGGCGGAGGAAGGAGGAGGGTTGGGGGGGGGGTCCGAGCCTTTGTCTCTACTCCCTCCCTCTTCTTCATCCATGTCGTGTGATACCATGCATACTAATGTCACAGTGTCGACCTATAATCAATCTCTCTCTCTATCTCTGTCTGTCTGTCTCTCTCTCTCCTATGTGGTGGAAAAGGACATTAAACCCCCAAACACCCACCCCCACCCACTCTCTCTCTCTCTCTCTCTCTTGCTCGTCTTTGATATCATCCGCCTCCGTAGTCTTTGATATCATCCGCACGTTAACTCCCAAATACCACCCCACCCACCCCACCCCGTCAATCATGCCGGATGATGATGCAATGTGTCTCCTCATAATGTTGTAGTATAGTTGCTCTCTCTTTCTCTCTCTCGTCATAGATATGATCGATATTATCGACGTGGTGGAAAAGGACGTTAACCCCCAATTACACACTCTCTCTCTTTAGGCTCTGTATGCGATAATCAGACGAGATTAACCCTTAGCAACATCTAGGCAGTTTTTAATGCAGCAATCACGAACATAATCGAAGTACAACACTCCCACTAAGCAACATTTAAATTCATGCAGACTTAAATCAAATATGATTTTTTTTTTTTTATTTGTAACGTCCATTGGTGTACAACCCCAAAATTACTTGGTAGGGTTTGAGTTGATATGTAGTTTAAATCGGGGGGGTTGAGGCAGGGAGACATGCTATCATCTTCCCATTGTCCCGTCTGTCCGTCCGCCGGCTGCCCGCCCGCCCGTGGGTCCCTCTCTCTCTCTCTCTTTTTGCTCGTCTTTGGTATTATCCATGTGATGAAAAAGGACGTTAACTCCCAAATACCCCCCCCCCCAACACACACACACACACACACCCAGTCAATCATGCCGGGTGATCAAATGTAACTCCTCATGATGTAACAGAAAACGCTCCCCCCCCCCCTCTCTCTCTCTCTCTCGTCTTTGATATTATCGATACGTTGGTGGAACAGGACGTTAACTCTCCAATTACATACTCTCTCTTTAGACTCTCTATGCGAAAATCAGGCAATATTAACCACCTGGCATCCCTAGGCGGTTCTTGCTGCAGCAAACACGATTATAATCAAAGTACAACATTCCAACTAAGCAACATTAAAATCCATGCAGGCGCAATGAAAATATGATTTTTGTTGTTGTCTGCTGTTGTATGTGTGTAACGCCATTGCTGCACAACCCCAAAATTCCTTGGTAGGGTTTGAGTTGACATGTCGTTTAAATCGGGGGTTTGGGGCAGGGGGACATGCTATTATCTTCCCATTGCCAACCACAAGAAGGTGGCCGCACGAACTAATTTGACCACAAAGTCGCCGTACATAAAAGTACACGCCTAAAAAATTTTGAGACGAAAGCTCCGGCTGGTTGGGAGCCGTTTAGCGAACTGTGCATGTGATGAATATTTTTCCCCACCTCATGCTTTGTCATCTTGCGAAACTAGCGCCGGGAAATGGAAGAAAAAGATATGGCGGCAGGGCCGGGGGGTGGAGTGGGGGGGGGGGGGGGAGGAGGGGAAACATACTGCGTTTGAGCCTGTTCCTCTCTCGTCCATGCGAAAGTCCCACGCAACTGTCACCAGAGAACGTGGCTGGTAGTTACGATAGAGCCAGGTTTAATTGTTGAGTGCAGACGACTCAGCACGAATGGACCGTGTGGCCTCACATCACAACTCCCGCCGGCGTCCTCTTGATCGGTTCCGACTTGCGCTGGACACTTCCTGTGGAATCTGGCGGTGTTTGCGTACTAATTAAACTCGGGGGGGTGTCCTATTAGTTCTGATGATTTATGTGCACAGTTTAGGATGGGTTGGTGTTTTCGTGTCTAACGTTCTTTTCCGCCACGTATGAGCGACACATAGAGGGGCAACGTAAAATGTCTTTAAATTCAAGGGTTTTTGTTGTTGTCTTGTTTATTTGTTTCTCTTTTTCCCCAGTAACTACGGGGAGCCGGGGTGGTCGAATGGTAGAGTGTTGGACTTCTAATGCTCGGGTCGTGAGTTCGATCCCCGCTGGGGCCAAATATTTGTGCTGGCTTTTCATCGTTGCCCCGTCTTTGATATCACCCTATGTGGTGGGAAAAGGGACGTTAAACCCCCAAACACCCACCCACCCTCCCCAGTAACTACGGCTGCAGTTGAATACAATTGCGTCTTCTATTCCGCTTCAAACATTGAGATTGTGTACCGCAGCATTCATAAAGCTTAATTTTGTGCTCCACTTTTCCTGTGTGACCTCGCGATTTGCCAGTAGAATAACTGGGTTTTTGGCCATCATCATCATTAGCTTGCTTTACGTCCTATGGCTATGGTTTTTTGTCTTTCTTCTTCTCAAAGAAATGGCGGACGGAGGAGGGTTGGGGGGGGGGGTCCCGAGCCTTTGTCTCTACTCCCTCCCTCTTCTTCATCCATGTCGTGTGATACCATGCATACTAATGTCACAGTGTCGACCTATAATCAATCTCTCTCTATCTCTGTCTGTCTGTCTCTCTCTCTTCTCTCCTATGTGGTGGAAAAGGACGTTAAACCCCCAAACACCCCACCCCCATCCCACTCTCTCTCTCTCTCTTGCTCGTCTTTGATATCATCCGCCTCCGTAGTCTTTGATATCATCCGCACGTTAACTCCCAAATACCACCCCACCCACCCCACCCCGTCAATCATGCCGGATGATGATGCAATGTGTCTCCTCATAATGTTGTAGTATAGTTGCTCTCCTCTCTTCTCTCTCTCGTCATAGATATGATCGATATTATCGACGTGGTGGAAAAGGACGTTAACCCCCAATTACACACTCTCTCTCTTTATGCTCTGTATGCGAAATCAGACGAGATTAACCCTTAGCAACATCTAGTAGTTCTTAATGCAGCAAATCACGAACATAATCGAAGTAACATAATCCCACTAAGCAACATTTAAATTCACTGCAGACTTAAATCAAATATGATTTTTTTTAATATATTTGTAACGTCCATTGGTGTACAACCCCAAAATTACTTGGTAGGGTTTGAGTTGATATGTAGTTTAAATTGGGGGGGGGGGGGGGGGTTGAGGCAGGGAACATGCTATCATCTTCCCATTGTCCGTCTGCCGTCCGCCGGCTGCCCGCCGCCCGTCGGTCCCCTCTCTCTCTCTCCTCTTTTTGCTCGTCTTTGTATTATCCATATGTGATGAAAAGAACGTTAACTCCCAAATACCCCCCCCCCCCCAACACACACCACACACACCCAGTCATCATGCCGGGTGATCAAATGTAACTCATCATGATGTACAGAAATGCTTTCCACTTCCCCTCTCCTCTCAGTCTTTGATATTATCGATACGTGGTGGAAAGGACGTTAACTCCCAATTACATACTCTCTCTTTAGACTCTCTATGCGAAAATCAGGCAATATTAACCCCTGGCATCCCTAGGCGGTTCTTGCTGCAGCAAACACGATTATAATCAAAGTACAACATTCCCACTAAGCAACATTAAAATCCATGCAGGCGCAATGAAAATATGATTTTTGTTGTTGTTGTTGTTGTATGTGTAACGCCATTGCTGCACAACCCCAAAATTCCTTGGTAGGGTTTGAGTTGATATGTCGTTTAAATCGGGGGTTTGGGGCAGGGGGACATGCTATTATCTTCCCATTGCCAACCACAAGAAGGTATCCGCACGAACTAATTTGACCACAAAGTCGCCGTACATAAAAGTACATGCCAAAAAAATTTGAGACGAAGCTCCGGCTGGTTGGGAGCCGTTTAGCGAACTGTGCATGTGATGAATATTTTTCCCCACCTCATGCTTTGTCATCTTGCGAAACTAGCGCCGGGAAATGGAAGAAAAAGATATGGCGGCAGGGCCGGGGGTGGGAGTGGGGGGGGGGGGAGGGGAACATACTGCGTTTGAGCCTGTTCCTCTCTACAAGATAACTCGTCCATGCAAAAGTCCCACGCAACTGTCACCAGAGCACGTGGCTGGTAGTTACGATGGAGCCAGGTTTAATTGTTGAGTGCAGACGACTCAGCACGAATGGACCGTGTGGCCTCACATCACAACTCCCGCCGGCGTCCTCTTTGATCGGTCCGATTTGGCGCTGGACACTTCCTGTGGAATCTGGCGGTGTTTGCGTACTAATTAAACTCGGGGGGTGTCCTATTAGTTCTGATGATTTATGTGCACAGTTTAGGATGGGTTGGTGTTTTCGTGTCTAACGTTCTTTTCCGCCACGTATGAGCGACACCATAGAGGGCAACGAAAATGTCTTTAAATCAAGGTTTTTGTGTGTTGTGTTTATGTTTCTCTTTT